>JAAAWM010009909.1:0-30561 GCA_036873465.1 Thinopyrum obtusiflorum
AGCATTGTTGAAGTGGGAGATGCTCCTTGAACTTTGTTCATGCTCATTGAAACTTTGTGAATCTTGATTACAGAAACTAAACAACAAAAATAATTATCCCCTTGTACAATTCTATTGTATTATAAAAATAATGTGCCAAGGTTTGCCTTTAGGATGTTTACATTTGATTGATGGTTTGTACGGTGCAGGAAAGAAACTTTGGCTATAGTGCGTGATTTTACATTTTTAGCTGGAACATCAAATGGTTCTGATTATTTTTTCACTGTATTCCTATACAAATTTTTTATTTTTCCTAATTTCGGCAGAATTTTTCAAGTATCATAATTATGGTGAATGTTCAGATTATTACAGACTGTTCTGTTTTAGACAGATTCTGTTTTTGATGCATAGTTTGCTTGTTTTGATGAAACTATCAATTTATATTAGTGGATTAAGCCACGAAAAAGTTACATTACAGTAGACACAATGCAAAAAAAAATATGAATTGGTTTGCAACAGTACTTAGAGTAGTGATTTGCTTTATTATACTAACGGATCTTACCGAGTTTTCTGCTGAAGTTTTGTGTGGATGAAGTGTTCGATGATGGAGAAGGTTTCGATGTGAGAAGAAGGAAGAGAGGCAAGAGCTCAAGCTTGGGGATGCCCGAGGCACCCTAAGTAAATATTCAAGTAAACTCAAGCGTCTAATCTTGGGGATGCTGGGAAGGCATCCCCTCTTTCTTCAACAAGTATCGGTATGTTTTCGGATTCGTTTCGTTCATGCGATATGTGCAATCTTGGAGTGTCTTTTGCATTTAGTTTTCATTTTTCTTTTATGCACCATGCTGGTATGAGATAGTCCTTGATTGATTTATAGAATGCTCACTGCACTTCACTTATATCTTTTGAGTATGGCTCTATAGAATGCTTCATGTGCTTCACTTATATCATTTGGAGTTTGGATTGCCTGTTTCTCTTTACATAGAAAACCGTCATTTGTAGAATGCTCTTTTGCTTCACTTATATTTGTTAGAGCACGGGCATATCTTTTGTAGAAAGAACTAAACTCTCTTGCTTCACTTATATCTATTTAGAGAGATGACAAGAATTGGTCAGGGGGGGGGGGGGGGGGGGGGGGGGGGGGGGGGGGGGGGGGGGGGGGGGGGGGGGGGGGGGGGGGGGGGGGGGGGGGGGGGGGGGGGGGGGGGGGGGGGGGGGGGGGGGGGGGGGGGGGGGGGGGGGGGGGGGGGGGGGGGGGGGGGGGGGGGGGGGGGGGGGGGGGGGGGGGGGGGGGGGGGGGGGGGGGGGGGGGGGGGGGGGGGGGGGGGGGGGGGGGGGGGGGGGGGGGGGGGGGGGGGGGGGGGGGGGGGGGGGGGGGGGGGGGGGGGGGGGGGGGGGGGGGGGGGGGGGGGGGGGGGGGGGGGGGGGGGGGGGGGGGGGGGGGGGGGGGGGGGGGGGGGGGGGGGGGGGGGGGGGGGGGGGGGGGGGGGGGGGGGGGGGGGGGGGGGGGGGGGGGGGGGGGGGGGGGGGGGGGGGGGGGGGGGGGGGGGGGGGGGGGGGGGGGGGGGGGGGGGGGGGGGGGGGGGGGGGGGGGGGGGGGGGGGGGGGGGGGGGGGGGGGGGGGGGGGGGGGGGGGGGGGGGGGGGGGGGGGGGGGGGGGGGGGGGGGGGGGGGGGGGGGGGGGGGGGGGGGGGGGGGGGGGGGGGGGGGGGGGGGGGGGGGGGGGGGGGGGGGGGGGGGGGGGGGGGGGGGGGGGGGGGGGGGGGGGGGGGGGGGGGGGGGGGGGGGGGGGGGGGGGGGGGGGGGGGGGGGGGGGGGGGGGGGGGGGGGGGGGGGGGGGGGGGGGGGGGGGGGGGGGGGGGGGGGGGGGGGGGGGGGGGGGGGGGGGGGGGGGGGGGGGGGGGGGGGGGGGGGGGGGGGGGGGGGGGGGGGGGGGGGGGGGGGGGGGGGGGGGGGGGGGGGGGGGGGGGGGGGGGGGGGGGGGGGGGGGGGGGGGGGGGGGGGGGGGGGGGGGGGGGGGGGGGGGGGGGGGGGGGGGGGGGGGGGGGGGGGGGGGGGGGGGGGGGGGGGGGGGGGGGGGGGGGGGGGGGGGGGGGGGGGGGGGGGGGGGGGGGGGGGGGGGGGGGGGGGGGGGGGGGGGGGGGGGGGGGGGGGGGGGGGGGGGGGGGGGGGGGGGGGGGGGGGGGGGGGGGGGGGGGGGGGGGGGGGGGGGGGGGGGGGGGGGGGGGGGGGGGGGGGGGGGGGGGGGGGGGGGGGGGGGGGGGGGGGGGGGGGGGGGGGGGGGGGGGGGGGGGGGGGGGGGGGGGGGGGGGGGGGGGGGGGGGGGGGGGGGGGGGGGGGGGGGGGGGGGGGGGGGGGGGGGGGGGGGGGGGGGGGGGGGGGGGGGGGGGGGGGGGGGGGGGGGGGGGGGGGGGGGGGGGGGGGGGGGGGGGGGGGGGGGGGGGGGGGGGGGGGGGGGGGGGGGGGGGGGGGGGGGGGGGGGGGGGGGGGGGGGGGGGGGGGGGGGGGGGGGGGGGGGGGGGGGGGGGGGGGGGGGGGGGGGGGGGGGGGGGGGGGGGGGGGGGGGGGGGGGGGGGGGGGGGGGGGGGGGGGGGGGGGGGGGGGGGGGGGGGGGGGGGGGGGGGGGGGGGGGGGGGGGGGGGGGGGGGGGGGGGGGGGGGGGGGGGGGGGGGGGGGGGGGGGGGGGGGGGGGGGGGGGGGGGGGGGGGGGGGGGGGGGGGGGGGGGGGGGGGGGGGGGGGGGGGGGGGGGGGGGGGGGGGGGGGGGGGGGGGGGGGGGGGGGGGGGGGGGGGGGGGGGGGGGGGGGGGGGGGGGGGGGGGGGGGGGGGGGGGGGGGGGGGGGGGGGGGGGGGGGGGGGGGGGGGGGGGGGGGGGGGGGGGGGGGGGGGGGGGGGGGGGGGGGGGGGGGGGGGGGGGGGGGGGGGGGGGGGGGGGGGGGGGGGGGGGGGGGGGGGGGGGGGGGGGGGGGGGGGGGGGGGGGGGGGGGGGGGGGGGGGGGGGGGGGGGGGGGGGGGGGGGGGGGGGGGGGGGGGGGGGGGGGGGGGGGGGGGGGGGGGGGGGGGGGGGGGGGGGGGGGGGGGGGGGGGGGGGGGGGGGGGGGGGGGGGGGGGGGGGGGGGGGGGGGGGGGGGGGGGGGGGGGGGGGGGGGGGGGGGGGGGGGGGGGGGGGGGGGGGGGGGGGGGGGGGGGGGGGGGGGGGGGGGGGGGGGGGGGGGGGGGGGGGGGGGGGGGGGGGGGGGGGGGGGGGGGGGGGGGGGGGGGGGGGGGGGGGGGGGGGGGGGGGGGGGGGGGGGGGGGGGGGGGGGGGGGGGGGGGGGGGGGGGGGGGGGGGGGGGGGGGGGGGGGGGGGGGGGGGGGGGGGGGGGGGGGGGGGGGGGGGGGGGGGGGGGGGGGGGGGGGGGGGGGGGGGGGGGGGGGGGGGGGGGGGGGGGGGGGGGGGGGGGGGGGGGGGGGGGGGGGGGGGGGGGGGGGGGGGGGGGGGGGGGGGGGGGGGGGGGGGGGGGGGGGGGGGGGGGGGGGGGGGGGGGGGGGGGGGGGGGGGGGGGGGGGGGGGGGGGGGGGGGGGGGGGGGGGGGGGGGGGGGGGGGGGGGGGGGGGGGGGGGGGGGGGGGGGGGGGGGGGGGGGGGGGGGGGGGGGGGGGGGGGGGGGGGGGGGGGGGGGGGGGGGGGGGGGGGGGGGGGGGGGGGGGGGGGGGGGGGGGGGGGGGGGGGGGGGGGGGGGGGGGGGGGGGGGGGGGGGGGGGGGGGGGGGGGGGGGGGGGGGGGGGGGGGGGGGGGGGGGGGGGGGGGGGGGGGGGGGGGGGGGGGGGGGGGGGGGGGGGGGGGGGGGGGGGGGGGGGGGGGGGGGGGGGGGGGGGGGGGGGGGGGGGGGGGGGGGGGGGGGGGGGGGGGGGGGGGGGGGGGGGGGGGGGGGGGGGGGGGGGGGGGGGGGGGGGGGGGGGGGGGGGGGGGGGGGGGGGGGGGGGGGGGGGGGGGGGGGGGGGGGGGGGGGGGGGGGGGGGGGGGGGGGGGGGGGGGGGGGGGGGGGGGGGGGGGGGGGGGGGGGGGGGGGGGGGGGGGGGGGGGGGGGGGGGGGGGGACCCCCCGATACAATCCATAGATTCATCAAAACAAGCAAGTAGTGCATCAAAACAGAATCTGTCAAAAACAGAACAGTCTGTAGAGATCTGAATTATGGTCATACTTCTATAACTCTAAAAATTCTGAAAAATTAGGACAACGTGGGAAATTCATATATCAATAATGTCACAAAAATTCAGAAGGTTCTGACATAACAGTGAAAAAACTAAATTCCAGCACTGGACGCAAAACTTTCTGTTTTCAAACAGAATCAATTATACTATCTCCCAAATCATCCCAAAGGCTTTACTTGGCCCAAACACTAATTAAAAACATAAAAACACTATCATACCAGTAGCATGACAGTAAAAACACACCATAATAGGAACTTATAACAAAAAAATATTTTATTCATTGGGTTGCCTCCCAACAAGCGCTATTGTTTTATGCCCCTAGCTAGGCATCAAGCATAGTTTTAAGTATTGTCATCCTTCAAGTTGATTCCATAAGTGGCCCTCATGATTGATTCATATGGTGCTTTAATTCTTTTCCTAGGGAAATGTTCCATACCTTTCTTTAGTGGAAACTGAAATTTTATATTCCCTTCTTTCATATCAATAACGGCACCTATAGTTCGTAAGGACGGTCTACCAAGTATAATTGGGCAAGAAGAATTGCATTCAATATCAAGAACAATAAAATCAACGGGCACATAATTTCTATATTCAAGAATAAGCACATCATTAATTCTACCCAAAGGCTTTTTAATAGTAGAATCCGCCAAGTGCAAATTAAGAGAACATTCATCTATATTGGTAAGGCCTAGCACATCACATAAAGATTTTAGAATTGTGGAAACGCTAGCACCCAAATCACACAAAGCATTGCACTCATAATTTTTAATCTTAACTTTAATGGTGGGTTCCCATTCATCATATAATTTTCTAGGAATTGAAACCTCTAGTTCAAGCTTTTCTTCTAACGCTTTCATCATTGCTTCTACGATGTGTTTAGTAAAAGCTTTGTTTTGCTCATAAGCGTTGGGTAAATTTAACATGGATTGCAACAAGGAAATACACTCAATGAACAATTGTCATAATTAAAGTCTTGGTAATCAAAGAGAGTGGGGACATTGCTATTTAAAGTTTTTACCTCTCCAAACCCACTTTTAGTAATTTTCTCATCAAGATTTTCACCCTCCAAATTATGGGAACGCCTACTAACTTAAGTTGACTCATCTTCAGTTACCTTTTCATCAATTTTTATATTGCTAAACAAAGAATCAATAGATGAAACACCAATCATTTTTATATCCTCATCATTACTACGATAAAAACCGGGAGGAATCGCTTTTTCTAAAAATTCCCGTTTAGCTCTTAACATGGCGGTTCTTTTCTTACTCTCATCCATGGAGACATGTAAAGCTTTAATTGATTCACTAATATCAATTTCAGGTGGCAAAATTTTAGTCTTAAGATTTTCCACATCATGAATAATTCTATCAATGCTCCTAGACATATCATCAATTTTACTCAATTTTTATTCTATCATAGTGTTGAAAACTTTTTGAGCATTAATAAATTCTTTAATATTACTTTCAAGATCAGAAGGTATCCTATTATTATTGTAGGAATTACCATAAGGATTGCCATAATTGTTAGAGGAATTTCCGGGAAACGGCCTAGCATTGAAATTACCTCTATAAGCATTGTTGTTGAAATTGCTTCGGGAGACATAATTCCCATCTACGGGATCATTATTTTGCTCAATCTAAGTGGACAATGGAACATCATTAGGATTAATATTAGCATTTTTACTAGCAACCAATTTCATAAGCGCATCAACTTTATCACTCAAAGTACTAATTTCTTCAATAGAGTTCACCTTTTTACTAGTAGGAACTCTTTCGGTATGCCATTGTGAATAATTTGCCATAATATTATAAAGCAATTTAGTAGCTTCTCCCAAAGTAATTTCCATAAACGTACCACCCACGGCAGAATCTAAAAGATTTCTAGAGACAAAATTCAATCCCGCATAAAATTTTGGTATGATCATCCATAAATTTAAACCATGAGTGGGGCAATTTATTATCATTAATTTCATCCTCTCCCAAGATTGGGCAACATGTTCATGATCAAGTTGCTTAAAATTCATAATCTGATTTCTAAGAGAAATAATTTTCACGGGAGGAAAATACTTAGTAATAAAAGCATCTTTACACTTATCCCAAGAATCGATACTATTTCATGGTAAAGATGAAAACCAAATTTTAGCACGATCCTGCAATGAGAACGGGAATAATTTTAATTTCACAATATCATTATCCACATCTTTTTTCTTTTGCATGTCACACAATTCTATGAAAGTATTAAGATGGGATGCGGCATCTTCATTAGGACTACCAGAAAATTGATCTTTCATAACAAGATTTAGCAAAGCGGCATTAATATCACAAGTCTCCGCACAAGTGGCGGGAGGAGCAATTGGAGTACTAATAAAATCATTATTATTAGTATTGGAAAAATCACACAATTTTGTATTTTCTTGAGACATCGTGACTACGCAAACAAGATAGCAATCAAGCAAACAAGCAAACGAGAAAAAGGCAAAAAGGCAAATGGAAATATTTTTGTATTTTTTTAAAAAGGTTTTAGAAGTGGGGACGATGAAAACGAGAGGCAAATAGCAAATAAAGTAAATGCAAGGAGATGAGTGTTTGTGCAAAGGTACTTGGTAGATGTTGATGATGTCTCCCCGGCAACGGCGCCAGAAATTCTTCCTGCTACTTGTAGCTTGCGTTGGTATTTTCCCTGAAGAGGAAGGGATGATGCAGCACAGTAGAGATAAGTATTTCCCTCGATTATGAAACCAAGGTTATCGAACCAGTAGGAGAATCACACAACACCCAGTGAGCAGCACCTACACACAAACAACAAATCCTTGCACCCAACGCAAACAAGGGGTTGTCAATCCCTTGGCAGTAAGATTGCAAGATTAAATTGTATTTGATAGATTGATAGATTGAAATAAAAAGGGGGGGGGGGGGGGGGGGGGGGGGGGGGGGGGGGGGGGGGGGGGGGGGGGGGGGGGGGGGGGGGGGGGGGGGGGGGGGGGGGGGGGGGGGGGGGGGGGGGGGGGGGGGGGGGGGGGGGGGGGGGGGGGGGGGGGGGGGGGGGGGGGGGGGGGGGGGGGGGGGGGGGGGGGGGGGGGGGGGGGGGGGGGGGGGGGGGGGGGGGGGGGGGGGGGGGGGGGGGGGGGGGGGGGGGGGGGGGGGGGGGGGGGGGGGGGGGGGGGGGGGGGGGGGGGGGGGGGGGGGGGGGGGGGGGGGGGGGGGGGGGGGGGGGGGGGGGGGGGGGGGGGGGGGGGGGGGGGGGGGGGGGGGGGGGGGGGGGGGGGGGGGGGGGGGGGGGGGGGGGGGGGGGGGGGGGGGGGGGGGGGGGGGGGGGGGGGGGGGGGGGGGGGGGGGGGGGGGGGGGGGGGGGGGGGGGGGGGGGGGGGGGGGGGGGGGGGGGGGGGGGGGGGGGGGGGGGGGGGGGGGGGGGGGGGGGGGGGGGGGGGGGGGGGGGGGGGGGGGGGGGGGGGGGGGGGGGGGGGGGGGGGGGGGGGGGGGGGGGGGGGGGGGGGGGGGGGGGGGGGGGGGGGGGGGGGGGGGGGGGGGGGGGGGGGGGGGGGGGGGGGGGGGGGGGGGGGGGGGGGGGGGGGGGGGGGGGGGGGGGGGGGGGGGGGGGGGGGGGGGGGGGGGGGGGGGGGGGGGGGGGGGGGGGGGGGGGGGGGGGGGGGGGGGGGGGGGGGGGGGGGGGGGGGGGGGGGGGGGGGGGGGGGGGGGGGGGGGGGGGGGGGGGGGGGGGGGGGGGGGGGGGGGGGGGGGGGGGGGGGGGGGGGGGGGGGGGGGGGGGGGGGGGGGGGGGGGGGGGGGGGGGGGGGGGGGGGGGGGGGGGGGGGGGGGGGGGGGGGGGGGGGGGGGGGGGGGGGGGGGGGGGGGGGGGGGGGGGGGGGGGGGGGGGGGGGGGGGGGGGGGGGGGGGGGGGGGGGGGGGGGGGGGGGGGGGGGGGGGGGGGGGGGGGGGGGGGGGGGGGGGGGGGGGGGGGGGGGGGGGGGGGGGGGGGGGGGGGGGGGGGGGGGGGGGGGGGGGGGGGGGGGGGGGGGGGGGGGGGGGGGGGGGGGGGGGGGGGGGGGGGGGGGGGGGGGGGGGGGGGGGGGGGGGGGGGGGGGGGGGGGGGGGGGGGGGGGGGGGGGGGGGGGGGGGGGGGGGGGGGGGGGGGGGGGGGGGGGGGGGGGGGGGGGGGGGGGGGGGGGGGGGGGGGGGGGGGGGGGGGGGGGGGGGGGGGGGGGGGGGGGGGGGGGGGGGGGGGGGGGGGGGGGGGGGGGGGGGGGGGGGGGGGGGGGGGGGGGGGGGGGGGGGGGGGGGGGGGGGGGGGGGGGGGGGGGGGGGGGGTGGAGCAGTGGCCCACGAGGCACCAGGGCGCGCCCAGGGGGTAGGGCGCGCCCTGGTGGCTCCGTTTGACCTAACTCCACCTCAATAAATTCTCTAAAATCAGGAAACCAACAGAGGAGTCCATGAAATACTTTTTCCGATGCTGCAAGCCTCTGTTCTCGAGAGATCCCATCTAGGAACCTTTTTCGGTATTCCGCCGGAGGGGGAATCAATCACGGAGGGGCTCTATATCAACCTTGCTGCCCTTCCGATGATGCGTGAGTAGTTTACCATAGACCTACGGGTCCATAGTTAGTATCTAGATGGCTTCTTCTCTCTATTTGATCTTTAATACTATGTTCTCCTTGATGTTCTTGGAGTTCTGTTCGATGGAATTCCTTTTTGCGGTGTGTTTGTTGGGATCCAGTGAATCGTGAGTTTATGATCAGATTATCCATGAATAATATTTGAGTTTTCTCTGAAATCTTTTATCCATGATTGTTATGGCTTCATATTTCTCTCCGATCTATTGGTTTGGTTTGGCCAACTAGATTGATTTATCTTGCAATGGGAGAGGTGCTTTGTGATGGGTTCGGTCTTGCGGTGCTCAATCCCAGTGACAGTAGGGGACATGAGACGTATGTATCATTGCTAATAAGGGTAAAAATATTGGGTTTATTCATGCATGACTTTACTTTTTATACATCATGTCATCTTGCTTAAGGCATTACTCCGTTCTTTATGAACTTAATACTCTAGATGCATGCTGGATAGCGGTCGATGTGTGGAGTAATAGTAGTAGATGCAGGTAGGAGTCAGTCTACTTTGTCTCGGACATGATGCATATATACATGATCATTGCCTTGGATATCGTCATGATTATTTGCTTTTCTATCAATTGTCCAACAGTAATTTGTTTACCCATCGTATAGTATCTTCAAGAGAGAAGCCTCTAGTGAAAACTATGGCCCCGGGTCAGGACTTCTATCATATATTAAAAATCCTAAAAATACCTTGCTGCAATTTTTCTTTCTTTATTTTATTTTGTATTTTTTTCGATCTATCTATCTGTCACCATACAATTTAATCTTGCAATTAACCGCCAAGGGATTGACAACCCCTTGTTTGCGTTGGGTGCAAGGATTTGTTATTTTGTGTGCAGGTGCTGCTAACGAGTTGTTGCATGGTTCTCCTACTGGATTGATAACCTTGGTTTCATAACTGAGGGAAATACTTATCTCTACTGTACTGCATCACCCCTCCTCTTCGGGGAAAACCCAACGCAGCTCATAAGTAGCAGGAAGAATTTCTGGCACCGTTACTGGGGAGACATCATCAACATCTACCAAGTACCTACGCATAAACTTTCATCTCATTGCATTTATTTTATTTGCTTTTGCCTCTCATTTTCATATCCCCCACTTCTAAAAAGTTTTCATAAAAAATACAAAAATATTTTTCGTTTGCCTTTTTCTTGTTTGCTTCTTTGCTTGCTTGTTATCTTGTTTGCGTAGTCACGATGTCTCAAGAAAATACAAAATTGTGTGATTTTCCAATACTAATAATAATGATTTTATTAGTACTTCGATTGCTCGTCCTGCCGCTAGTGTGGAGACTTGTGATATTAATGCCGCTTTGTTGAATCTTTTTATGAAAGAACAATTTTCTCGAAAGTCCTAGTGAAGGTGTTGCATCCCATCTTAACACTTTCATAGAATTGTGTGATATGCAAAAGAAAAAAAATGTGGATAATGATATTGTGAAATTAAAATTATTCCCGTTCTCATTGCAGGGTCGTGCAAAAATTTGTTTTTCATCTTTGCCACGAAATAGTATCGATTCTTGGGATAGGTGTGAAGATGCTTTTATTACCAGTATTTTCCTCCCGCGAAAATTATTTCTCTTAGAAATAAAATTATGAATTTCAAGCAACTTGAGCATGAGCATGTTGCCCAATCTTGGGAAAGGATGCAACTAATGAAAAGAAATTCCCTACTCATGGTTTAAATTTATGGATGATCATACAAAAAATTTATGTGGCAATAAATTTTGTCTCTAGAAATCTTTTAGATTCCATCGCGGGTGGTACTTTTATGGAAATTACATTGGGGGAAGCTAATAAATTGCTTGATAATATTATGGCAAATTATTCACAATGGCATACTGAAAGAGCTCCTACTAGTAAAAAAGTGAATTCTGTTGAAGAAATAAGTACTTTGAGTGAAAAAGTTGATGCGCTTATGAAATTGGTTGATACAAAAATATTCCTATTGATCCTAATGATGTGCCATTGTCCACTTTGATTTAGCAAAAGTATGATCCCGTAGACGTGAATTTTGTCTCCCGATATAATTTTAATAGTAATGCTTATAGAGGAAATTTCAATCCTAGACCGTTTCCAGGAAATTCCTCTAACAATTATGGCAATTCCTATGGTAATTCCTGTAGTAATAATAATAGGATATCTCTGATCTTGAGAATAATATCAAAGAATTTATTAATGCTCAAAAAGTTTTCAACACTACGATAGAGGAGAAATTGAGGGGGGGGGGGGGGGGGGGGGGGGGGGGGGGGGGGGGGGGGGGGGGGGGGGGGGGGGGGGGGGGGGGGGGGGGGGGGGGGGGGGGGGGGGGGGGGGGGGGGGGGGGGGGGGGGGGGGGGGGGGGGGGGGGGGGGGGGGGGGGGGGGGGGGGGGGGGGGGGGGGGGGGGGGGGGGGGGGGGGGGGGGGGGGGGGGGGGGGGGGGGGGGGGGGGGGGGGGGGGGGGGGGGGGGGGGGGGGGGGGGGGGGGGGGGGGGGGGGGGGGGGGGGGGGGGGGGGGGGGGGGGGGGGGGGGGGGGGGGGGGGGGGGGGGGGGGGGGGGGGGGGGGGGGGGGGGGGGGGGGGGGGGGGGGGGGGGGGGGGGGGGGGGGGGGGGGGGGGGGGGGGGGGGGGGGGGGGGGGGGGGGGGGGGGGGGGGGGGGGGGGGGGGGGGGGGGGGGGGGGGGGGGGGGGGGGGGGGGGGGGGGGGGGGGGGGGGGGGGGGGGGGGGGGGGGGGGGGGGGGGGGGGGGGGGGGGGGGGGGGGGGGGGGGGGGGGGGGGGGGGGGGGGGGGGGGGGGGGGGGGGGGGGGGGGGGGGGGGGGGGGGGGGGGGGGGGGGGGGGGGGGGGGGGGGGGGGGGGGGGGGGGGGGGGGGGGGGGGGGGGGGGGGGGGGGGGGGGGGGGGGGGGGGGGGGGGGGGGGGGGGGGGGGGGGGGGGGGGGGGGGGGGGGGGGGGGGGGGGGGGGGGGGGGGGGGGGGGGGGGGGGGGGGGGGGGGGGGGGGGGGGGGGGGGGGGGGGGGGGGGGGGGGGGGGGGGGGGGGGGGGGGGGGGGGGGGGGGGGGGGGGGGGGGGGGGGGGGGGGGGGGGGGGGGGGGGGGGGGGGGGGGGGGGGGGGGGGGGGGGGGGGGGGGGGGGGGGGGGGGGGGGGGGGGGGGGGGGGGGGGGGGGGGGGGGGGGGGGGGGGGGGGGGGGGGGGGGGGGGGGGGGGGGGGGGGGGGGGGGGGGGGGGGGGGGGGGGGGGGGGGGGGGGGGGGGGGGGGGGGGGGGGGGGGGGGGGGGGGGGGGGGGGGGGGGGGGGGGGGGGGGGGGGGGGGGGGGGGGGGGGGGGGGGGGGGGGGGGGGGGGGGGGGGGGGGGGGGGGGGGGGGGGGGGGGGGGGGGGGGGGGGGGGGGGGGGGGGGGGGGGGGGGGGGGGGGGGGGGGGGGGGGGGGGGGGGGGGGGGGGGGGGGGGGGGGGGGGGGGGGGGGGGGGGGGGGGGGGGGGGGGGGGGGGGGGGGGGGGGGGGGGGGGGGGGGGGGGGGGGGGGGGGGGGGGGGGGGGGGGGGGGGGGGGGGGGGGGGGGGGGGGGGGGGGGGGGGGGGGGGGGGGGGGGGGGGGGGGGGGGGGGGGGGGGGGGGGGGGGGGGGGGGGGGGGGGGGGGGGGGGGGGGGGGGGGGGGGGGGGGGGGGGGGGGGGGGGGGGGGGGGGGGGGGGGGGGGGGGGGGGGGGGGGGGGGGGGGGGGGGGGGGGGGGGGGGGGGGGGGGGGGGGGGGGGGGGGGGGGGGGGGGGGGGGGGGGGGGGGGGGGGGGGGGGGGGGGGGGGGGGGGGGGGGGGGGGGGGGGGGGGGGGGGGGGGGGGGGGGGGGGGGGGGGGGGGGGGGGGGGGGGGGGGGGGGGGGGGGGGGGGGGGGGGGGGGGGGGGGGGGGGGGGGGGGGGGGGGGGGGGGGGGGGGGGGGGGGGGGGGGGGGGGGGGGGGGGGGGGGGGGGGGGGGGGGGGGGGGGGGGGGGGGGGGGGGGGGGGGGGGGGGGGGGGGGGGGGGGGGGGGGGGGGGGGGGGGGGGGGGGGGGGGGGGGGGGGGGGGGGGGGGGGGGGGGGGGGGGGGGGGGGGGGGGGGGGGGGGGGGGGGGGGGGGGGGGGGGGGGGGGGGGGGGGGGGGGGGGGGGGGGGGGGGGGGGGGGGGGGGGGGGGGGGGGGGGGGGGGGGGGGGGGGGGGGGGGGGGGGGGGGGGGGGGGGGGGGGGGGGGGGGGGGGGGGGGGGGGGGGGGGGGGGGGGGGGGGGGGGGGGGGGGGGGGGGGGGGGGGGGGGGGGGGGGGGGGGGGGGGGGGGGGGGGGGGGGGGGGGGGGGGGGGGGGGGGGGGGGGGGGGGGGGGGGGGGGGGGGGGGGGGGGGGGGGGGGGGGGGGGGGGGGGGGGGGGGGGGGGGGGGGGGGGGGGGGGGGGGGGGGGGGGGGGGGGGGGGGGGGGGGGGGGGGGGGGGGGGGGGGGGGGGGGGGGGGGGGGGGGGGGGGGGGGGGGGGGGGGGGGGGGGGGGGGGGGGGGGGGGGGGGGGGGGGGGGGGGGGGGGGGGGGGGGGGGGGGGGGGGGGGGGGGGGGGGGGGGGGGGGGGGGGGGGGGGGGGGGGGGGGGGGGGGGGGGGGGGGGGGGGGGGGGGGGGGGGGGGGGGGGGGGGGGGGGGGGGGGGGGGGGGGGGGGGGGGGGGGGGGGGGGGGGGGGGGGGGGGGGGGGGGGGGGGGGGGGGGGGGGGGGGGGGGGGGGGGGGGGGGGGGGGGGGGGGGGGGGGGGGGGGGGGGGGGGGGGGGGGGGGGGGGGGGGGGGGGGGGGGGGGGGGGGGGGGGGGGGGGGGGGGGGGGGGGGGGGGGGGGGGGGGGGGGGGGGGGGGGGGGGGGGGGGGGGGGGGGGGGGGGGGGGGGGGGGGGGGGGGGGGGGGGGGGGGGGGGGGGGGGGGGGGGGGGGGGGGGGGGGGGGGGGGGGGGGGGGGGGGGGGGGGGGGGGGGGGGGGGGGGGGGGGGGGGGGGGGGGGGGGGGGGGGGGGGGGGGGGGGGGGGGGGGGGGGGGGGGGGGGGGGGGGGGGGGGGGGGGGGGGGGGGGGGGGGGGGGGGGGGGGGGGGGGGGGGGGGGGGGGGGGGGGGGGGGGGGGGGGGGGGGGGGGGGGGGGGGGGGGGGGGGGGGGGGGGGGGGGGGGGGGGGGGGGGGGGGGGGGGGGGGGGGGGGGGGGGGGGGGGGGGGGGGGGGGGGGGGGGGGGGGGGGGGGGGGGGGGGGGGGGGGGGGGGGGGGGGGGGGGGGGGGGGGGGGGGGGGGGGGGGGGGGGGGGGGGGGGGGGGGGGGGGGGGGGGGGGGGGGGGGGGGGGGGGGGGGGGGGGGGGGGGGGGGGGGGGGGGGGGGGGGGGGGGGGGGGGGGGGGGGGGGGGGGGGGGGGGGGGGGGGGGGGGGGGGGGGGGGGGGGGGGGGGGGGGGGGGGGGGGGGGGGGGGGGGGGGGGGGGGGGGGGGGGGGGGGGGGGGGGGGGGGGGGGGGGGGGGGGGGGGGGGGGGGGGGGGGGGGGGGGGGGGGGGGGGGGGGGGGGGGGGGGGGGGGGGGGGGGGGGGGGGGGGGGGGGGGGGGGGGGGGGGGGGGGGGGGGGGGGGGGGGGGGGGGGGGGGGGGGGGGGGGGGGGGGGGGGGGGGGGGGGGGGGGGGGGGGGGGGGGGGGGGGGGGGGGGGGGGGGGGGGGGGGGGGGGGGGGGGGGGGGGGGGGGGGGGGGGGGGGGGGGGGGGGGGGGGGGGGGGGGGGGGGGGGGGGGGGGGGGGGGGGGGGGGGGGGGGGGGGGGGGGGGGGGGGGGGGGGGGGGGGGGGGGGGGGGGGGGGGGGGGGGGGGGGGGGGGGGGGGGGGGGGGGGGGGGGGGGGGGGGGGGGGGGGGGGGGGGGGGGGGGGGGGGGGGGGGGGGGGGGGGGGGGGGGGGGGGGGGGGGGGGGGGGGGGGGGGGGGGGGGGGGGGGGGGGGGGGGGGGGGGGGGGGGGGGGGGGGGGGGGGGGGGGGGGGGGGGGGGGGGGGGGGGGGGGGGGGGGGGGGGGGGGGGGGGGGGGGGGGGGGGGGGGGGGGGGGGGGGGGGGGGGGGGGGGGGGGGGGGGGGGGGGGGGGGGGGGGGGGGGGGGGGGGGGGGGGGGGGGGGGGGGGGGGGGGGGGGGGGGGGGGGGGGGGGGGGGGGGGGGGGGGGGGGGGGGGGGGGGGGGGGGGGGGGGGGGGGGGGGGGGGGGGGGGGGGGGGGGGGGGGGGGGGGGGGGGGGGGGGGGGGGGGGGGGGGGGGGGGGGGGGGGGGGGGGGGGGGGGGGGGGGGGGGGGGGGGGGGGGGGGGGGGGGGGGGGGGGGGGGGGGGGGGGGGGGGGGGGGGGGGGGGGGGGGGGGGGGGGGGGGGGGGGGGGGGGGGGGGGGGGGGGGGGGGGGGGGGGGGGGGGGGGGGGGGGGGGGGGGGGGGGGGGGGGGGGGGGGGGGGGGGGGGGGGGGGGGGGGGGGGGGGGGGGGGGGGGGGGGGGGGGGGGGGGGGGGGGGGGGGGGGGGGGGGGGGGGGGGGGGGGGGGGGGGGGGGGGGGGGGGGGGGGGGGGGGGGGGGGGGGGGGGGGGGGGGGGGGGGGGGGGGGGGGGGGGGGGGGGGGGGGGGGGGGGGGGGGGGGGGGGGGGGGGGGGGGGGGGGGGGGGGGGGGGGGGGGGGGGGGGGGGGGGGGGGGGGGGGGGGGGGGGGGGGGGGGGGGGGGGGGGGGGGGGGGGGGGGGGGGGGGGGGGGGGGGGGGGGGGGGGGGGGGGGGGGGGGGGGGGGGGGGGGGGGGGGGGGGGGGGGGGGGGGGGGGGGGGGGGGGGGGGGGGGGGGGGGGGGGGGGGGGGGGGGGGGGGGGGGGGGGGGGGGGGGGGGGGGGGGGGGGGGGGGGGGGGGGGGGGGGGGGGGGGGGGGGGGGGGGGGGGGGGGGGGGGGGGGGGGGGGGGGGGGGGGGGGGGGGGGGGGGGGGGGGGGGGGGGGGGGGGGGGGGGGGGGGGGGGGGGGGGGGGGGGGGGGGGGGGGGGGGGGGGGGGGGGGGGGGGGGGGGGGGGGGGGGGGGGGGGGGGGGGGGGGGGGGGGGGGGGGGGGGGGGGGGGGGGGGGGGGGGGGGGGGGGGGGGGGGGGGGGGGGGGGGGGGGGGGGGGGGGGGGGGGGGGGGGGGGGGGGGGGGGGGGGGGGGGGGGGGGGGGGGGGGGGGGGGGGGGGGGGGGGGGGGGGGGGGGGGGGGGGGGGGGGGGGGGGGGGGGGGGGGGGGGGGGGGGGGGGGGGGGGGGGGGGGGGGGGGGGGGGGGGGGGGGGGGGGGGGGGGGGGGGGGGGGGGGGGGGGGGGGGGGGGGGGGGGGGGGGGGGGGGGGGGGGGGGGGGGGGGGGGGGGGGGGGGGGGGGGGGGGGGGGGGGGGGGGGGGGGGGGGGGGGGGGGGGGGGGGGGGGGGGGGGGGGGGGGGGGGGGGGGGGGGGGGGGGGGGGGGGGGGGGGGGGGGGGGGGGGGGGGGGGGGGGGGGGGGGGGGGGGGGGGGGGGGGGGGGGGGGGGGGGGGGGGGGGGGGGGGGGGGGGGGGGGGGGGGGGGGGGGGGGGGGGGGGGGGGGGGGGGGGGGGGGGGGGGGGGGGGGGGGGGGGGGGGGGGGGGGGGGGGGGGGGGGGGGGGGGGGGGGGGGGGGGGGGGGGGGGGGGGGGGGGGGGGGGGGGGGGGGGGGGGGGGGGGGGGGGGGGGGGGGGGGGGGGGGGGGGGGGGGGGGGGGGGGGGGGGGGGGGGGGGGGGGGGGGGGGGGGGGGGGGGGGGGGGGGGGGGGGGGGGGGGGGGGGGGGGGGGGGGGGGGGGGGGGGGGGGGGGGGGGGGGGGGGGGGGGGGGGGGGGGGGGGGGGGGGGGGGGGGGGGGGGGGGGGGGGGGGGGGGGGGGGGGGGGGGGGGGGGGGGGGGGGGGGGGGGGGGGGGGGGGGGGGGGGGGGGGGGGGGGGGGGGGGGGGGGGGGGGGGGGGGGGGGGGGGGGGGGGGGGGGGGGGGGGGGGGGGGGGGGGGGGGGGGGGGGGGGGGGGGGGGGGGGGGGGGGGGGGGGGGGGGGGGGGGGGGGGGGGGGGGGGGGGGGGGGGGGGGGGGGGGGGGGGGGGGGGGGGGGGGGGGGGGGGGGGGGGGGGGGGGGGGGGGGGGGGGGGGGGGGGGGGGGGGGGGGGGGGGGGGGGGGGGGGGGGGGGGGGGGGGGGGGGGGGGGGGGGGGGGGGGGGGGGGGGGGGGGGGGGGGGGGGGGGGGGGGGGGGGGGGGGGGGGGGGGGGGGGGGGGGGGGGGGGGGGGGGGGGGGGGGGGGGGGGGGGGGGGGGGGGGGGGGGGGGGGGGGGGGGGGGGGGGGGGGGGGGGGGGGGGGGGGGGGGGGGGGGGGGGGGGGGGGGGGGGGGGGGGGGGGGGGGGGGGGGGGGGGGGGGGGGGGGGGGGGGGGGGGGGGGGGGGGGGGGGGGGGGGGGGGGGGGGGGGGGGGGGGGGGGGGGGGGGGGGGGGGGGGGGGGGGGGGGGGGGGGGGGGGGGGGGGGGGGGGGGGGGGGGGGGGGGGGGGGGGGGGGGGGGGGGGGGGGGGGGGGGGGGGGGGGGGGGGGGGGGGGGGGGGGGGGGGGGGGGGGGGGGGGGGGGGGGGGGGGGGGGGGGGGGGGGGGGGGGGGGGGGGGGGGGGGGGGGGGGGGGGGGGGGGGGGGGGGGGGGGGGGGGGGGGGGGGGGGGGGGGGGGGGGGGGGGGGGGGGGGGGGGGGGGGGGGGGGGGGGGGGGGGGGGGGGGGGGGGGGGGGGGGGGGGGGGGGGGGGGGGGGGGGGGGGGGGGGGGGGGGGGGGGGGGGGGGGGGGGGGGGGGGGGGGGGGGGGGGGGGGGGGGGGGGGGGGGGGGGGGGGGGGGGGGGGGGGGGGGGGGGGGGGGGGGGGGGGGGGGGGGGGGGGGGGGGGGGGGGGGGGGGGGGGGGGGGGGGGGGGGGGGGGGGGGGGGGGGGGGGGGGGGGGGGGGGGGGGGGGGGGGGGGGGGGGGGGGGGGGGGGGGGGGGGGGGGGGGGGGGGGGGGGGGGGGGGGGGGGGGGGGGGGGGGGGGGGGGGGGGGGGGGGGGGGGGGGGGGGGGGGGGGGGGGGGGGGGGGGGGGGGGGGGGGGGGGGGGGGGGGGGGGGGGGGGGGGGGGGGGGGGGGGGGGGGGGGGGGGGGGGGGGGGGGGGGGGGGGGGGGGGGGGGGGGGGGGGGGGGGGGGGGGGGGGGGGGGGGGGGGGGGGGGGGGGGGGGGGGGGGGGGGGGGGGGGGGGGGGGGGGGGGGGGGGGGGGGGGGGGGGGGGGGGGGGGGGGGGGGGGGGGGGGGGGGGGGGGGGGGGGGGGGGGGGGGGGGGGGGGGGGGGGGGGGGGGGGGGGGGGGGGGGGGGGGGGGGGGGGGGGGGGGGGGGGGGGGGGGGGGGGGGGGGGGGGGGGGGGGGGGGGGGGGGGGGGGGGGGGGGGGGGGGGGGGGGGGGGGGGGGGGGGGGGGGGGGGGGGGGGGGGGGGGGGGGGGGGGGGGGGGGGGGGGGGGGGGGGGGGGGGGGGGGGGGGGGGGGGGGGGGGGGGGGGGGGGGGGGGGGGGGGGGGGGGGGGGGGGGGGGGGGGGGGGGGGGGGGGGGGGGGGGGGGGGGGGGGGGGGGGGGGGGGGGGGGGGGGGGGGGGGGGGGGGGGGGGGGGGGGGGGGGGGGGGGGGGGGGGGGGGGGGGGGGGGGGGGGGGGGGGGGGGGGGGGGGGGGGGGGGGGGGGGGGGGGGGGGGGGGGGGGGGGGGGGGGGGGGGGGGGGGGGGGGGGGGGGGGGGGGGGGGGGGGGGGGGGGGGGGGGGGGGGGGGGGGGGGGGGGGGGGGGGGGGGGGGGGGGGGGGGGGGGGGGGGGGGGGGGGGGGGGGGGGGGGGGGGGGGGGGGGGGGGGGGGGGGGGGGGGGGGGGGGGGGGGGGGGGGGGGGGGGGGGGGGGGGGGGGGGGGGGGGGGGGGGGGGGGGGGGGGGGGGGGGGGGGGGGGGGGGGGGGGGGGGGGGGGGGGGGGGGGGGGGGGGGGGGGGGGGGGGGGGGGGGGGGGGGGGGGGGGGGGGGGGGGGGGGGGGGGGGGGGGGGGGGGGGGGGGGGGGGGGGGGGGGGGGGGGGGGGGGGGGGGGGGGGGGGGGGGGGGGGGGGGGGGGGGGGGGGGGGGGGGGGGGGGGGGGGGGGGGGGGGGGGGGGGGGGGGGGGGGGGGGGGGGGGGGGGGGGGGGGGGGGGGGGGGGGGGGGGGGGGGGGGGGGGGGGGGGGGGGGGGGGGGGGGGGGGGGGGGGGGGGGGGGGGGGGGGGGGGGGGGGGGGGGGGGGGGGGGGGGGGGGGGGGGGGGGGGGGGGGGGGGGGGGGGGGGGGGGGGGGGGGGGGGGGGGGGGGGGGGGGGGGGGGGGGGGGGGGGGGGGGGGGGGGGGGGGGGGGGGGGGGGGGGGGGGGGGGGGGGGGGGGGGGGGGGGGGGGGGGGGGGGGGGGGGGGGGGGGGGGGGGGGGGGGGGGGGGGGGGGGGGGGGGGGGGGGGGGGGGGGGGGGGGGGGGGGGGGGGGGGGGGGGGGGGGGGGGGGGGGGGGGGGGGGGGGGGGGGGGGGGGGGGGGGGGGGGGGGGGGGGGGGGGGGGGGGGGGGGGGGGGGGGGGGGGGGGGGGGGGGGGGGGGGGGGGGGGGGGGGGGGGGGGGGGGGGGGGGGGGGGGGGGGGGGGGGGGGGGGGGGGGGGGGGGGGGGGGGGGGGGGGGGGGGGGGGGGGGGGGGGGGGGGGGGGGGGGGGGGGGGGGGGGGGGGGGGGGGGGGGGGGGGGGGGGGGGGGGGGGGGGGGGGGGGGGGGGGGGGGGGGGGGGGGGGGGGGGGGGGGGGGGGGGGGGGGGGGGGGGGGGGGGGGGGGGGGGGGGGGGGGGGGGGGGGGGGGGGGGGGGGGGGGGGGGGGGGGGGGGGGGGGGGGGGGGGGGGGGGGGGGGGGGGGGGGGGGGGGGGGGGGGGGGGGGGGGGGGGGGGGGGGGGGGGGGGGGGGGGGGGGGGGGGGGGGGGGGGGGGGGGGGGGGGGGGGGGGGGGGGGGGGGGGGGGGGGGGGGGGGGGGGGGGGGGGGGGGGGGGGGGGGGGGGGGGGGGGGGGGGGGGGGGGGGGGGGGGGGGGGGGGGGGGGGGGGGGGGGGGGGGGGGGGGGGGGGGGGGGGGGGGGGGGGGGGGGGGGGGGGGGGGGGGGGGGGGGGGGGGGGGGGGGGGGGGGGGGGGGGGGGGGGGGGGGGGGGGGGGGGGGGGGGGGGGGGGGGGGGGGGGGGGGGGGGGGGGGGGGGGGGGGGGGGGGGGGGGGGGGGGGGGGGGGGGGGGGGGGGGGGGGGGGGGGGGGGGGGGGGGGGGGGGGGGGGGGGGGGGGGGGGGGGGGGGGGGGGGGGGGGGGGGGGGGGGGGGGGGGGGGGGGGGGGGGGGGGGGGGGGGGGGGGGGGGGGGGGGGGGGGGGGGGGGGGGGGGGGGGGGGGGGGGGGGGGGGGGGGGGGGGGGGGGGGGGGGGGGGGGGGGGGGGGGGGGGGGGGGGGGGGGGGGGGGGGGGGGGGGGGGGGGGGGGGGGGGGGGGGGGGGGGGGGGGGGGGGGGGGGGGGGGGGGGGGGGGGGGGGGGGGGGGGGGGGGGGGGGGGGGGGGGGGGGGGGGGGGGGGGGGGGGGGGGGGGGGGGGGGGGGGGGGGGGGGGGGGGGGGGGGGGGGGGGGGGGGGGGGGGGGGGGGGGGGGGGGGGGGGGGGGGGGGGGGGGGGGGGGGGGGGGGGGGGGGGGGGGGGGGGGGGGGGGGGGGGGGGGGGGGGGGGGGGGGGGGGGGGGGGGGGGGGGGGGGGGGGGGGGGGGGGGGGGGGGGGGGGGGGGGGGGGGGGGGGGGGGGGGGGGGGGGGGGGGGGGGGGGGGGGGGGGGGGGGGGGGGGGGGGGGGGGGGGGGGGGGGGGGGGGGGGGGGGGGGGGGGGGGGGGGGGGGGGGGGGGGGGGGGGGGGGGGGGGGGGGGGGGGGGGGGGGGGGGGGGGGGGGGGGGGGGGGGGGGGGGGGGGGGGGGGGGGGGGGGGGGGGGGGGGGGGGGGGGGGGGGGGGGGGGGGGGGGGGGGGGGGGGGGGGGGGGGGGGGGGGGGGGGGGGGGGGGGGGGGGGGGGGGGGGGGGGGGGGGGGGGGGGGGGGGGGGGGGGGGGGGGGGGGGGGGGGGGGGGGGGGGGGGGGGGGGGGGGGGGGGGGGGGGGGGGGGGGGGGGGGGGGGGGGGGGGGGGGGGGGGGGGGGGGGGGGGGGGGGGGGGGGGGGGGGGGGGGGGGGGGGGGGGGGGGGGGGGGGGGGGGGGGGGGGGGGGGGGGGGGGGGGGGGGTGATACATCTTAGTACTACCGGGATGAATAGTGAGAGGAGATTCATGAGCTTCCTTAAGGATTAATCGCCTTAGGTTGCGCACTTTGGGAACTACTAGTCGATTCCCGAAGTATACGACTCCTTGATCATTAATGGAAACTGGTAGGCAACTTCTCCTCGTTTGGCAAGAATGCGAAAAGGTCCAATGTAACGAGGAGCCAATTTGCCTTTGATACCGAAACGATGGGTTCCCTTCAGAGGGGTGACCCGAAGATAAGCCTTCTCGTCAACCTCGAAAGTCATAGCCTTATGTTTTCGGTCATATTGACTCTTTTGACGGGATTGGGCTGTTTTCAACTTTTCGCGAACGATACGAACTTGTTCTTCTGTTTCCTGAATCATATCCGGGCCAAAGAATTGTCTTTCCCCGGTCTCTGACCAGTTAAGGGGTGTTCGACATCGTCGTCCATAGAGAACTTCAAAAGGGGCTTTACCCAAGCTAGATTGATAGCTGTTGTTGTAAGCGAATTCGGCAAATGGAAGGCACTTCTCCCAGTCCATTCCGAATGAGATAACAGAGGCTCGAAGCATGTCTTCTAGAATCTGATTGACGCGTTCCACTTGACCACTTGACTGAGGGTGGAAAGCGGTGCTAAAGGAAAGACGGGTTCCCATAGCATTTTGGAAACTTTCCCAAAATCGAGAGGTGAAAAGACTTCCTCGATCCGAGTTAATTTCCAAAGGAACACCATGGAGAGACACTATTCGGGAGATGTACAGATCTGCCAGCTGGCTAGCGGTTATACTCTCACGAACAGGTAAGAAATGAGCTACCTTGGAAAGACGATCGACAACGACGAAAATAGCATTATTACCTCTCTTGGTCCTGGGAAAACCGGTAATGAAATCCATACCAATTTTATCCCAGGGGGGGGGGGGGGGGGGGGGGGGGGGGGGGGGGGGGGGGGGGGGGGGGGGGGGGGGGGGGGGGGGGGGGGGGGGGGGGGGGGGGGTTGAAGGGTGCCAGCAGGCCGTTGGTGCTCTGCTTTTACACGACGACAGACGTCGCAATTAGCAATAAACTGAGCAATTTCTCTCTTCATCCTAGTCCACCAGAACCTCTGGCGTAGGTCCTGATACATCTTAGTACTACCGGGATGAATGGTGAGAGGAGATTCATGAGCTTCCTTAAGGATCAATTGCCGTAGATGCTGGTTCTTGGGAACCACTAGACGGTTCTCAAAGTACACAACACCATGATCATTTGTGGAGAAACAACTAGCACCTCCGCTAGCAATGTTCTCTTTGATTTTAGATATTCCCTTATCTCGCCTTTGGGCAGCGATGATTTGATCCGTAAGAGTAGGTTTTGCTACCAAGGTGGAAAGAAAACCTTGAGGTACAATGTGAAGGTTAAGCTTTCGAAATTCCTCATGGAGGAGCGGTTGACTTTGTTGTAACATCAGGTTGTTACAGGGGGGGGGGGGGGGGGGGGGGGGGGGGGGGGGGGGGGGGGGGGGGGGGGGGGGGGGGGGGGGGGGGGGGGGGGGGGGGGGGGGGGGGGGGGGGGGGGGGGGGGGGGGGGGGGGGGGGGGGGGGGGGGGGGGGGGGGGGGGGGGGGGGGGGGGGGGGGGGGGGGGGGGGGGGGGGGGGGGGGGGGGGGGGGGGGGGGGGGGGGGGGGGGGGGGGGGGGGGGGGGGGGGGGGGGGGGGGGGGGGGGGGGGGGGGGGGGGGGGGGGGGGGGGGGGGGGGGGGGGGGGGGGGGGGGGGGGGGGGGGGGGGGGGGGGGGGGGGGGGGGGGGGGGGGGGGGGGGGGGGGGGGGGGGGGGGGGGGGGGGGGGGGGGGGGGGGGGGGGGGGGGGGGGGGGGGGGGGGGGGGGGGGGGGGGGGGGGGGGGGGGGGGGGGGGGGGGGGGGGGGGGGGGGGGGGGGGGGGGGGGGGGGGGGGGGGGGGGGGGGGGGGGGGGGGGGGGGGGGGGGGGGGGGGGGGGGGGGGGGGGGGGGGGGGGGGGGGGGGGGGGGGGGGGGGGGGGGGGGGGGGGGGGGGGGGGGGGGGGGGGGGGGGGGGGGGGGGGGGGGGGGGGGGGGGGGGGGGGGGGGGGGGGGGGGGGGGGGGGGGGGGGGGGGGGGGGGGGGGGGGGGGGGGGGGGGGGGGGGGGGGGGGGGGGGGGGGGGGGGGGGGGGGGGGGGGGGGGGGGGGGGGGGGGGGGGGGGGGGGGGGGGGGGGGGGGGGGGGGGGGGGGGGGGGGGGGGGGGGGGGGGGGGGGGGGGGGGGGGGGGGGGGGGGGGGGGGGGGGGGGGGGGGGGGGGGGGGGGGGGGGGGGGGGGGGGGGGGGGGGGGGGGGGGGGGGGGGGGGGGGGGGGGGGGGGGGGGGGGGGGGGGGGGGGGGGGGGGGGGGGGGGGGGGGGGGGGGGGGGGGGGGGGGGGGGGGGGGGGGGGGGGGGGGGGGGGGGGGGGGGGGGGGGGGGGGGGGGGGGGGGGGGGGGGGGGGGGGGGGGGGGGGGGGGGGGGGGGGGGGGGGGGGGGGGGGGGGGGGGGGGGGGGGGGGGGGGGGGGGGGGGGGGGGGGGGGGGGGGGGGGGGGGGGGGGGGGGGGGGGGGGGGGGGGGGGGGGGGGGGGGGGGGGGGGGGGGGGGGGGGGGGGGGGGGGGGGGGGGGGGGGGGGGGGGGGGGGGGGGGGGGGGGGGGGGGGGGGGGGGGGGGGGGGGGGGGGGGGGGGGGGGGGGGGGGGGGGGGGGGGGGGGGGGGGGGGGGGGGGGGGGGGGGGGGGGGGGGGGGGGGGGGGGGGGGGGGGGGGGGGGGGGGGGGGGGGGGGGGGGGGGGGGGGGGGGGGGGGGGGGGGGGGGGGGGGGGGGGGGGGGGGGGGGGGGGGGGGGGGGGGGGGGGGGGGGGGGGGGGGGGGGGGGGGGGGGGGGGGGGGGGGGGGGGGGGGGGGGGGGGGGGGGGGGGGGGGGGGGGGGGGGGGGGGGGGGGGGGGGGGGGGGGGGGGGGGGGGGGGGGGGGGGGGGGGGGGGGGGGGGGGGGGGGGGGGGGGGGGGGGGGGGGGGGGGGGGGGGGGGGGGGGGGGGGGGGGGGGGGGGGGGGGGGGGGGGGGGGGGGGGGGGGGGGGGGGGGGGGGGGGGGGGGGGGGGGGGGGGGGGGGGGGGGGGGGGGGGGGGGGGGGGGGGGGGGGGGGGGGGGGGGGGGGGGGGGGGGGGGGGGGGGGGGGGGGGGGGGGGGGGGGGGGGGGGGGGGGGGGGGGGGGGGGGGGGGGGGGGGGGGGGGGGGGGGGGGGGGGGGGGGGGGGGGGGGGGGGGGGGGGGGGGGGGGGGGGGGGGGGGGGGGGGGGGGGGGGGGGGGGGGGGGGGGGGGGGGGGGGGGGGGGGGGGGGGGGGGGGGGGGGGGGGGGGGGGGGGGGGGGGGGGGGGGGGCGAGGCGAGGAGAGGAGGGCAGGCAGGCAGGGAGAGAGGTGGCGTGGCGCGGTGGCGCGCGCGCGCGCCGGCCACACTCCCCTCCCTCTGTCGGGACGAAGACGACAGAGGAGGGAGGTGGGCTGGGCCGGCTGCTGGCTGGGCCAGCCAGCTGGCTGGGCCGCACAGTGGAGGAGCCCAGGTAAGGTTTCCCTCTTTTATTTATTTCTGTTTTCTAATTTCTGACATTTGTTTTGATTTAAATAAAATATTAAATCATTTTATTAACTTATGCCCATTTTTGCAGGAGCTAGATATATTATTCCAGAGCTCCTTTATAATTGGCATAATATTTGGACATATATTAATATATATAATTAATATATTTCCAAAGCAAATATTTATGCATTAATTCCAAATGCCCAAAATAAATACCTATGAGCTCTTAAAATATTGGTTTGATTTTTTTATCTCTGTCCAATATTTTCAGAGAGCAACATGAGCATTTTCTTGGACCTTTTTGGAGAAATTTTTATTTGGATCATTTTAAAAAATGATTCTGAGGGTTTCACAGATCCCCATCTCAAGTTTCTGATGAAAGAGTAAACATGATGCAACACTCTAATGCATGGCTAACTAGGATGTGACAACTCACCCCCACTCAAAAGAATCTCGTCCCGAGATTTGGTTTCCTCCGGGAAGAAGGCGGGATACTCGAGTCGAAGACGATCCTCCCTTTCCCAGGTTGCTTCATCCTCCGAATGGTGCGACCATTGAACTTTGAGAAACTTGATATTATGACGTCGGGTGGTACGTTCGGCCTGATCGAGGATACGAATGGGGTACTCTCGATATGTAAGATTATCTTGGAGATCAAGCGTTTCGTGGTCCACTTCACGGATAGGATCCGAGAAGCAACGCCTGAGTTGAGAAACATGGAAGACATCGTGGACCCTGGAGAGGTGCGGAGGTAGTTCCAACTGGTAGGCAACTTCTCCTCGTTTGGCGAGGATGCGAAAAGGTCCAATGTAACGAGGAGCCAATTTGCCTTTGATACCGAAACGATGGGTTCCCTTCAGAGGGGTGACCCGAAGATAAGCCTTCTCGTCAACCTCGAAATTCATAGCCTTATGTTTTCGGTCATATTGACTCTTTTGACGAGATTGGGCTGTTTTCAACTTTTCACGAACGATGCGAACTTGTTCTTCTGCTTCCTGAATCATGTCCGGGCCAAAGAATTGTCTTTCCCCGGTCTCTGACCAGTTAAGGGGTGTTCCCCCCCCCCCCCCCCGGGCTGGGCCTCTAGTTAATAGGTTAGTCCCAAAAATAATATAAAAGTGGAAAATAAAGCCCAATATAGTCCAAAACAGTAGATAACATAGCATGGAGCAATCAAAAATTATAGATACGTTGGAGACATATCAGAGACCTCGAAAGATCTCTCACGGGCAGGCGATGGCTCCCAGGAGCACCCTAGCCGCGGAGGCGAACATGCCGAGCCGGCGGAGCTGGAGTCGTTATCCCTCGACGGCATGCCCGATCAGCTCAATAAGCAGAAGGAGTTCATCCGAGGCTTGATGGAGTTGCTGAAGGAGAGCCTCGACGACATGGCCGCTGAGCTCAATCAGCAGGGGGAGTTGACCGCCGGCTTGGTGATGCTGCTGAAGAAGAGCATTTCCTCGGAGAAGAAGGCGACCGGCGAAATCCTGCAACTTCGGGAGGACAATGCGAAGCTCTGCCACAAGATCGACCTGTTGATGGAGAAGAACGCCGGATGGAAGAAGCTGCATGAGAATAGTAGTTCCTCG
This sequence comes from Thinopyrum obtusiflorum, assembly GCA_036873465.1. Classification (NCBI taxonomy): domain Eukaryota; kingdom Viridiplantae; phylum Streptophyta; class Magnoliopsida; order Poales; family Poaceae; genus Thinopyrum; species Thinopyrum obtusiflorum. The sequence continues at coordinate 26,240 of JAAAWM010009909.1, forward strand.
ATGAAGATGCTGCAGGCCCTCACCACGGAACAGAAGGAAGAGTTGGCGAAGCTCCGCATGGAGCACCTGGCTGCTGTCAAGGTACGTAATATGGACGTGGAATAGATGATGAAGGCTCGCGTCGAGAAATGCTACTTCATGGACACAATGATGAAGATATCTGAGGAGACGCGCAAGGAGATGGAGGTCGTGGAGGTGATGAAGAAGCAGTTACGACTCCACGGCGAATTAGATCATTTGGGGTGATAATCTTCCTTCTTCTTTTGCTCCTGTGTTTCATCTTTTTCTTCGGGTGTTTCGCTGCACGTGGCACGTTCTCTGTGAGGCAAGAATAGAATAATGTTTTTTTGAGGGAATGAATAGAACAATGCTAACAATGAGATGACTAGCAAATTAGATCGTTTTTATCGCCATATGGCACTGGGCTGCCGTGTTTCGTGCTCCTCCGTCGCAGTACTACTCCAGTGGAAAACTTGAGTATACCACACGGTTCTTTGCTCCTCCTCGATCAGGTCGTCGGCGCATTTATACGAGTAGTCAAATCACAAGGCCCCGCCTTCCAGCAGTAATGAGCCGTCAAATCACAAACCCCCCCCCCCCCCCCCCCCCCCCCCCCCCCCCCCCCCCCCCCCCCCCCCCCCCCCCCCCCCCCCCCCCCCCCCCCCCCCCCCCCCCCCCCCCCCCCCCCCCCCCCCCCCCCCCCCCCCCCCCCCCCCCCCCCCCCCCCCCCCCCCCCCCCCCCCCCCCCCCCCCCCCCCCCCCCCCCCCCCCCCCCCCCCCCCCCCCCCCCCCCCCCCCCCCCCCCCCCCCCCCCCCCCCCCCCCCCCCCCCCCCCCCCCCCCCCCCCCCCCCCCCCCCCCCCCCCCCCCCCCCCCCCCCCCCCCCCCCCCCCCCCCCCCCCCCCCCCCCCCCCCCCCCCCCCCCCCCCCCCCCCCCCCCCCCCCCCCCCCCCCCCCCCCCCCCCCCCCCCCCCCCCCCCCCCCCCCCCCCCCCCCCCCCCCCCCCCCCCCCCCCCCCCCCCCCCCCCCCCCCCCCCCCCCCCCCCCCCCCCCCCCCCCCCCCCCCCCCCCCCCCCCCCCCCCCCCCCCCCCCCCCCCCCCCCCCCCCCCCCCCCCCCCCCCCCCCCCCCCCCCCCCCCCCCCCCCCCCCCCCCCCCCCCCCCCCCCCCCCCCCCCCCCCCCCCCCCCCCCCCCCCCCCCCCCCCCCCCCCCCCCCCCCCCCCCCCCCCCCCCCCCCCCCCCCCCCCCCCCCCCCCCCCCCCCCCCCCCCCCCCCCCCCCCCCCCCCCCCCCCCCCCCCCCCCCCCCCCCCCCCCCCCCCCCCCCCCCCCCCCCCCCCCCCCCCCCCCCCCCCCCCCCCCCCCCCCCCCCCCCCCCCCCCCCCCCCCCCCCCCCCCCCCCCCCCCCCCCCCCCCCCCCCCCCCCCCCCCCCCCCCCCCCCCCCCCCCCCCCCCCCCCCCCCCCCCCCCCCCCCCCCCCCCCCCCCCCCCCCCCCCCCCCCCCCCCCCCCCCCCCCCCCCCCCCCCCCCCCCCCCCCCCCCCCCCCCCCCCCCCCCCCCCCCCCCCCCCCCCCCCCCCCCCCCCCCCCCCCCCCCCCCCCCCCCCCCCCCCCCCCCCCCCCCCCCCCCCCCCCCCCCCCCCCCCCCCCCCCCCCCCCCCCTTAAGATGAATCTCGCCCTCGAGATTCGGGTTGGCTAGCAAAAAGGTGTGGGTGGTCCTGTCAGAGCTCTTCTTCTCGTTCCCAGGTGGCTTCTTCCTCAGTATGATGACTCCACTGAACCTTGCAAAACTTGATGACCTTGCTGCGGGTAACCCTGCTTGCAGTCTCGAGAATCTTGACGTGCTTCTCCTCATAGGTCAGATCACTATCCAACTGTATGGCCTCCAGTGGCACTGTGTCTCTCAAAGGAATATCGGCCATCTCTGCATGGCACTTCTTCAACTGGGAAACGTGAAACACATCATGAACTCCTGACAGAGCTTCGGGTAATTCTAACTTGTAGGCAACTTCACCCATGCGTAAAACTCTGTACGGCCCCACAAACCGTGGTGCTAACTTTCCTTTGACTCCAAATCGTTTAACTCCTCGAAGTGGCGACACATGAAGATATGCCCTGTCTCCGACTTCATAAGTTACCTCCTTGCATTTAGTATCGGCATAACTCTTCTGCCTAGACTGGGCTATCTTGAGTCTGTCACGGATTAGCTTGACTTTCTCCTCTGAATCTCTAATTAAATCTGGTCCAAATAATTTAAGGTCTCCAACTACATCCCACATCAATGGTGTCCTGCACCTTCCATACAAAGCTTCGAAAGGGGCCATCTTCAAGCTGGTCTGGTAGTTGTTGTTGTATGAGAACTCTGTGTAATGTAAATTATCATCCCAACTAGATCCGTAATCTAGCGCACAAGCTCTCAACATGTCCTCTATAATCTGATTGACTCTCTCCGTCTGCCCATCTGTCTGCGGATGAAAAGCTGTACTGAACTCCAGCCTGGTTCCCAAAGTTTCGTGTAATTGATTCCAAAATTTCAAGGTAAACTGTGTTCCTCTATTTGATACGATAGTCCTCGGAACTCCATGCAGACATATGATCCTGGTCATGTATATCTTGGCCAACTTAGCACTTGTATAAGTGGTTTTCATGGGGATGAAGTGAGCTGCCTTGGTCAAGCGATCAACCACTACCCAAATAGAATCATAACCTAATCGGGTCCTGGGTAATCCTGTAATGAAGTCCATGCCAAGCTTGTCCCACTTCCAATCGGGTATCGGCAAAGGCTGAAGTAATCCTGCTAGTTTCTGGTGCTCTGCTTTAACCCTCTGACACACGTCACATACTGCTACATATTCGGCAATATCCTTCTTCATACCTGTCCACCAGAAACTTTCCTTTAGGTCCAAATACATCTTGGTGTTGCCTGGATGTATCAAGTACGGTGAATCATGAGCCTCCTGAAGAATCAACTTCCTGATCTCTGGGTCATTGGGCACATAAATACGCTTCTCAAACCATAAGGTTCCGTGTTTATCCTCATGAAATCCTTCTACCTTTCCTTGGTTCATCCTTCCCTTTATCTCCGCAATACCTTTGTCTAACTTCTGGGCTTCTCGGATCTTTCCCAACAAAGTGGATTGAATTTCCATTGCGGCAAAAAAACCTCATGGTACTATCTCCAATCGGAGATCTCTGAGATCATCAATTAACTCTTGAGGTAATCCTCCTGCTATGAGGGTATTAACATAGCTCTTACGGCTCGATGCATCTACCACAACATTGGCCTTTCCTGGGTGATAGTGCAATTTCATGTCATAATCCTTTATGAGCTCCAACCATCTGCTCTGCCTGAGGTTCAACTCCCTCTACGTGAAGATGTATTTCAAACTCTTACGATCCGTGTAAACATCACACCTATTTCCGATAAGAAAATGTCTCCAGGTCTTGAGCGCGTGCACTACGGCTGCTAACTCCAAATCATGCGTTGCGTAGTTCAACTCGTGAGGTCGAAGTTGACGCGAGGTATAGGATACCACTTTTCCTTCTTGCATAAGAACACCTCCAAGTCCCTGACATGCAGCGTCGCAATACACCTGAAAATCCTTGTGTATATTCGGAAGAATTAGCACTAGGGCTGTGACCAAACATTCCTTCAGCTCTTGGTAACTGGCCTCACATTCGTTGGTCCAAACAAACTTAGTGTCTTTCTTCAATAACTCCGTCATGGGCTTCACGATCTTGGAGAAATTCTCAATAAACCTCCGGTAACATCCTGCAAGTCCAAGGAAACTGCAAATCTCTCCGACTGAGGTGGGTGCCTTCCATTCGGTGACGGCTTCAACCTTCGAAGGATCCACTGCTATTCCTTCCCCTGATATAACATGTCCGAGAAATCCGACTTCCTTCAACCAAAATTCGCACTTGCTAAACTTGGCATATAACTGATGTTCTCTGAGCTTCTCCAGCACCAAGCGCAAATGTTCCTTGTGTTCCTTTTCATTCTTCGAGTAAACCAGTATATCATCAATGAACACAATGACGAACTTATCCAAAAACTCCATGACTACCTTGTTCATCATGCTCATGAAATAGGCAGGGGCGTTAGTCAAACCAAAAGACATGACCATGTACTCATAAAGCCCATATCTCGTGGTAAAGGCTGTCTTGGGTATGTCCTGCTCTCGGATCTTCAACTGGTGATATCCTGAGCGAAGATCAATCTTGGAGAAAACACTAGCTCTGTCTAATTGATCAAATAGGTCATTAATCATCGGTAAGGGGTACTTGTTCTTGATGGTCACCTCGTTCAACGAACGGTAATCCAC
>JAAAWM010009910.1:0-30564 GCA_036873465.1 Thinopyrum obtusiflorum
GCGCGTAACCAAATGGTCACCGGAGTGATGCCGGCGTCGAGCTCGCGTGGCGGCGTGCTACGGTGAGCAAGGGGGTGGCGTCTACAGCGAGCAAACGAAGCAGAGAAGAGGGGGGGTTCGACGCAGGGGCTCACAGCGGTTGCAGCAGGCGTCGAAGCGGGCTCAGGGAAGGCCAGATGGCGATGTACGGACGGCGGCGATCTCGGATGACCGAGGGGAAAAAATGGCGGCGTTGGAGATGCAGCAGGGCTTCTGGCACCGCGTGGCTCGGTGGGGAGGATAATGACGTCGTGGCGGAGCTCGGGGACACGTCGAAGAGGCGATGGGTGGACGGTGTCCGTGTCTACGGCGAGCGGCGGCGACGGTGGCATTCGGCCGTGCGCATGAGAGAGAGACAAAGGGGAGGAGGAGCATGGGGAGAGTGGGAGAGGGCCAGAGGGGTTGCGTGGCATCGTCCAGACGCGTCGGGAAGGGGCAGGCAGGCAGGGAGGAGCTGGCCTCCTCGGCCGCGCGCGTGCGAGCACGCAGCTGCTCCTACTTGCAGGAGGAAGATGACAGGAGGCGCCAGGTGGGCTGGGCCAGCGAGCTGGGCCGGCTACAGGTAGGTGGCCAGGTAGTCCTTCTCTCTCTTTTATTTGTTTTTTTAAATTGTTCCAGTTTTCTATTTATTTCCTTATGTTTTGATTTAGTTTTCGAACTAAACCATTTTCAAAATTCATGAAATAAATTGTGGGCACATGTTGAACAATTTCCAACAGCCCTCATTTAGTTTTAGAATTATTTGAGCATTTAAAATATGTATAGCATTTGAATACCCAAATTCAAATACTTTATGATTTAATTCAAAAATCCAGGAATGTCCTAAATATATGTGCACCATTTTTGGAAGAGGTTTCCACCTTAACCAAAAATCATGAACTTTTCTCAAGGAATTTTGGATTCTTTGAAAATTATTTTAAGTTGAACCTATTTGGATTGATTTGGTGCTAGGGTTTGAACATCCCCATTTCAAGTTTCAAATAAAATTAGACATGATGCATGGATGCAATGCCCCTATTTACAAACATGAATCTAGGGCTGTGACAACTCACCCCCACTAAACAAGAATCTCGTCCCGAGATTCAAGACGTGAGGTAAGAAGACAGAGGGGACACAAAACTACACAATCTTCATGAGCCAACTATCCTTCTCAGAGATGTTGATTCATCGCATCATATTGATCTTGACGTCTTTGCCTTCGTGAACTTCATCCAATACGATGACGACAGAATGAAACTCTACTAGAAACGATCTTCTTGAGATCAGGCAACTCAAGATCGACTCATGGAGTGAGACGTAAGAACACCTCTTGAGTTGAGACTCAAAACACACATCGGAGGGATGGAAAAATAACAGATGACGAAGGTTCAAGTTGGTAGGCAACAATTCCATGCTTGAATAAGATGGTGCACTAGTTTCAGAGTAGCGAGGAGATATACTGCCCTTAATACCATAATGAGACATCTTAGGGGAGGTGACTCGTAGAGCTACTCCTTTAAGTGGCAAAAAGAATTACTTTTGATTCAAAGATCATTGAAATTCTCTAAACCAGCCTAAGGAAAATCACAAACGAGCTATTGAAGGGGTTCGGAGAAATGGCATACTTAGTTTGGAAAGAGAACTTAGAGTTATAAGACAACCCAGCAAATGGAAAGCACATTCCAGGTGATGCCGAGGATATAACCCAGTGACTGAGCGGGCTCTCAAGAACTTGAGCATTTCCTTACTCATCAAGGTCTTACCAACATCCGTGTCGAGGATCCTGGCAACACATCATACTACCATGATGAATAGCGAAGGAGGATGCAGATACAAAGAAGACATCACTTTCTCAGATTTTACCTTGACGACGCCAAGGAAAGAAAAATCTGGAGGATCGACCAAGAGACACTTAGCACTCCGCTTCTAATGGTCTCCTTGACGTTCTAGGTACCACGATCATGCTTAAAGCATCAACATGGTCATCAAGTAAAGGTCGGACTTCGGGAGCTCAAGAATCCATAAGGATCAACTTCTAGAATAAGCCATGCGAGATCCTCATGGACAGTGACCAAACGGCTTAATCAAGATACTACAATAATAGTGCTTCCAGCTAGGTGCGTCCACTTCACTGGAACCTATATCATAGCTCTTGGAAGAGGTTCCAACCATCATATCTACCCGAGATTTAGATCTGATTGGTAACAGGATAATTCAGACAACGTGTCTGGAAAGAAAGTTTGCAACACAAACCGACGAGATGATGTTGCGAGATTCTCGGGAAATGAACTACGGTAGTAATCTCCAAAACATGAGCTGGTTCCACTAAACACATGCAAACACGCTGTCCAAGACAAGCATGACCATGTAGAAGTCTTACGATAAAACACTATCGGGTTCAGGTGGGGAACCATCATTGAGGATAACGAAGTCTTTACGCAAGTCCATGGATTAGATCCCGAGCATAGACTTCTCTTCCTTGAACAAATCAGTCAGTGGCTTGGTGTGCTAGGGAATACATATGGAATGGAGATGATCAGTCTATCAAACCACAGAATACTTCACACATGCTTGACTAACTTGGGATGATTCCAGAGGGAGCAAAACAAACTTTCTCGAATTCACGGCGGCAACTTGCTTCGAATGCACATGAATTAGAGGAAGTCACTTCTTTCATCCAACATATGCTTCATGAGCTAGCATGAAGAAATGCTTTCAAAAGTTTCCAACACTAGCTTAATGTTCAACATGAATCATGGAGGAGATAAAATGTAGCTGATGGGCTCAACAACAACTCATTGGGATTTCCATGGGGGGGGGGGGGGGGGGGGGGGGGGGGGGGGGGGGGGGGGGGGGGGGGGGGGGGGGGGGGGGGGGGGGGGGGGGGGGGGGGGGGGGGGGGGGGGGGGGGGGGGGGGGGGGGGGGGGGGGGGGGGGGGGGGGGGGGGGGGGGGGGGGGGGGGGGGGGGGGGGGGGGGGGGGGGGGGGGGGGGGGGGGGGGGGGGGGGGGGGGGGGGGGGGGGGGGGGGGGGGGGGGGGGGGGGGGGGGGGGGGGGGGGGGGGGGGGGGGGGGGGGGGGGGGGGGGGGGGGGGGGGGGGGGGGGGGGGGGGGGGGGGGGGGGGGGGGGGGGGGGGGGGGGGGGGGGGGGGGGGGGGGGGGGGGGGGGGGGGGGGGGGGGGGGGGGGGGGGGGGGGGGGGGGGGGGGGGGGGGGGGGGGGGGGGGGGGGGGGGGGGGGGGGGGGGGGGGGGGGGGGGGGGGGGGGGGGGGGGGGGGGGGGGGGGGGGGGGGGGGGGGGGGGGGGGGGGGGGGGGGGGGGGGGGGGGGGGGGGGGGGGGGGGGGGGGGGGGGGGGGGGGGGGGGGGGGGGGGGGGGGGGGGGGGGGGGGGGGGGGGGGGGGGGGGGGGGGGGGGGGGGGGGGGGGGGGGGGGGGGGGGGGGGGGGGGGGGGGGGGGGGGGGGGGGGGGGGGGGGGGGGGGGGGGGGGGGGGGGGGGGGGGGGGGGGGGGGGGGGGGGGGGGGGGGGGGGGGGGGGGGGGGGGGGGGGGGGGGGGGGGGGGGGGGGGGGGGGGGGGGGGGGGGGGGGGGGGGGGGGGGGGGGGGGGGGGGGGGGGGGGGGGGGGGGGGGGGGGGGGGGGGGGGGGGGGGGGGGGGGGGGGGGGGGGGGGGGGGGGGGGGGGGGGGGGGGGGGGGGGGGGGGGGGGGGGGGGGGGGGGGGGGGGGGGGGGGGGGGGGGGGGGGGGGGGGGGGGGGGGGGGGGGGGGGGGGGGGGGGGGGGGGGGGGGGGGGGGGGGGGGGGGGGGGGGGGGGGGGGGGGGGGGGGGGGGGGGGGGGGGGGGGGGGGGGGGGGGGGGGGGGGGGGGGGGGGGGGGGGGGGGGGGGGGGGGGGGGGGGGGGGGGGGGGGGGGGGGGGGGGGGGGGGGGGGGGGGGGGGGGGGGGGGGGGGGGGGGGGGGGGGGGGGGGGGGGGGGGGGGGGGGGGGGGGGGGGGGGGGGGGGGGGGGGGGGGGGGGGGGGGGGGGGGGGGGGGGGGGGGGGGGGGGGGGGGGGGGGGGGGGGGGGGGGGGGGGGGGGGGGGGGGGGGGGGGGGGGGGGGGGGGGGGGGGGGGGGGGGGGGGGGGGGGGGGGGGGGGGGGGGGGGGGGGGGGGGGGGGGGGGGGGGGGGGGGGGGGGGGGGGGGGGGGGGGGGGGGGGGGGGGGGGGGGGGGGGGGGGGGGGGGGGGGGGGGGGGGGGGGGGGGGGGGGGGGGGGGGGGGGGGGGGGGGGGGGGGGGGGGGGGGGGGGGGGGGGGGGGGGGGGGGGGGGGGGGGGGGGGGGGGGGGGGGGGGGGGGGGGGGGGGGGGGGGGGGGGGGGGGGGGGGGGGGGGGGGGGGGGGGGGGGGGGGGGGGGGGGGGGGGGGGGGGGGGGGGGGGGGGGGGGGGGGGGGGGGGGGGGGGGGGGGGGGGGGGGGGGGGGGGGGGGGGGGGGGGGGGGGGGGGGGGGGGGGGGGGGGGGGGGGGGGGGGGGGGGGGGGGGGGGGGGGGGGGGGGGGGGGGGGGGGGGGGGGGGGGGGGGGGGGGGGGGGGGGGGGGGGGGGGGGGGGGGGGGGGGGGGGGGGGGGGGGGGGGGGGGGGGGGGGGGGGGGGGGGGGGGGGGGGGGGGGGGGGGGGGGGGGGGGGGGGGGGGGGGGGGGGGGGGGGGGGGGGGGGGGGGGGGGGGGGGGGGGGGGGGGGGGGGGGGGGGGGGGGGGGGGGGGGGGGGGGGGGGGGGGGGGGGGGGGGGGGGGGGGGGGGGGGGGGGGGGGGGGGGGGGGGGGGGGGGGGGGGGGGGGGGGGGGGGGGGGGGGGGGGGGGGGGGGGGGGGGGGGGGGGGGGGGGGGGGGGGGGGGGGGGGGGGGGGGGGGGGGGGGGGGGGGGGGGGGGGGGGGGGGGGGGGGGGGGGGGGGGGGGGGGGGGGGGGGGGGGGGGGGGGGGGGGGGGGGGGGGGGGGGGGGGGGGGGGGGGGGGGGGGGGGGGGGGGGGGGGGGGGGGGGGGGGGGGGGGGGGGGGGGGGGGGGGGGGGGGGGGGGGGGGGGGGGGGGGGGGGGGGGGGGGGGGGGGGGGGGGGGGGGGGGGGGGGGGGGGGGGGGGGGGGGGGGGGGGGGGGGGGGGGGGGGGGGGGGGGGGGGGGGGGGGGGGGGGGGGGGGGGGGGGGGGGGGGGGGGGGGGGGGGGGGGGGGGGGGGGGGGGGGGGGGGGGGGGGGGGGGGGGGGGGGGGGGGGGGGGGGGGGGGGGGGGGGGGGGGGGGGGGGGGGGGGGGGGGGGGGGGGGGGGGGGGGGGGGGGGGGGGGGGGGGGGGGGGGGGGGGGGGGGGGGGGGGGGGGGGGGGGGGGGGGGGGGGGGGGGGGGGGGGGGGGGGGGGGGGGGGGGGGGGGGGGGGGGGGGGGGGGGGGGGGGGGGGGGGGGGGGGGGGGGGGGGGGGGGGGGGGGGGGGGGGGGGGGGGGGGGGGGGGGGGGGGGGGGGGGGGGGGGGGGGGGGGGGGGGGGGGGGGGGGGGGGGGGGGGGGGGGGGGGGGGGGGGGGGGGGGGGGGGGGGGGGGGGGGGGGGGGGGGGGGGGGGGGGGGGGGGGGGGGGGGGGGGGGGGGGGGGGGGGGGGGGGGGGGGGGGGGGGGGGGGGGGGGGGGGGGGGGGGGGGGGGGGGGGGGGGGGGGGGGGGGGGGGGGGGGGGGGGGGGGGGGGGGGGGGGGGGGGGGGGGGGGGGGGGGGGGGGGGGGGGGGGGGGGGGGGGGGGGGGGGGGGGGGGGGGGGGGGGGGGGGGGGGGGGGGGGGGGGGGGGGGGGGGGGGGGGGGGGGGGGGGGGGGGGGGGGGGGGGGGGGGGGGGGGGGGGGGGGGGGGGGGGGGGGGGGGGGGGGGGGGGGGGGGGGGGGGGGGGGGGGGGGGGGGGGGGGGGGGGGGGGGGGGGGGGGGGGGGGGGGGGGGGGGGGGGGGGGGGGGGGGGGGGGGGGGGGGGGGGGGGGGGGGGGGGGGGGGGGGGGGGGGGGGGGGGGGGGGGGGGGGGGGGGGGGGGGGGGGGGGGGGGGGGGGGGGGGGGGGGGGGGGGGGGGGGGGGGGGGGGGGGGGGGGGGGGGGGGGGGGGGGGGGGGGGGGGGGGGGGGGGGGGGGGGGGGGGGGGGGGGGGGGGGGGGGGGGGGGGGGGGGGGGGGGGGGGGGGGGGGGGGGGGGGGGGGGGGGGGGGGGGGGGGGGGGGGGGGGGGGGGGGGGGGGGGGGGGGGGGGGGGGGGGGGGGGGGGGGGGGGGGGGGGGGGGGGGGGGGGGGGGGGGGGGGGGGGGGGGGGGGGGGGGGGGGGGGGGGGGGGGGGGGGGGGGGGGGGGGGGGGGGGGGGGGGGGGGGGGGGGGGGGGGGGGGGGGGGGGGGGGGGGGGGGGGGGGGGGGGGGGGGGGGGGGGGGGGGGGGGGGGGGGGGGGGGGGGGGGGGGGGGGGGGGGGGGGGGGGGGGGGGGGGGGGGGGGGGGGGGGGGGGGGGGGGGGGGGGGGGGGGGGGGGGGGGGGGGGGGGGGGGGGGGGGGGGGGGGGGGGGGGGGGGGGGGGGGGGGGGGGGGGGGGGGGGGGGGGGGGGGGGGGGGGGGGGGGGGGGGGGGGGGGGGGGGGGGGGGGGGGGGGGGGGGGGGGGGGGGGGGGGGGGGGGGGGGGGGGGGGGGGGGGGGGGGGGGGGGGGGGGGGGGGGGGGGGGGGGGGGGGGGGGGGGGGGGGGGGGGGGGGGGGGGGGGGGGGGGGGGGGGGGGGGGGGGGGGGGGGGGGGGGGGGGGGGGGGGGGGGGGGGGGGGGGGGGGGGGGGGGGGGGGGGGGGGGGGGGGGGGGGGGGGGGGGGGGGGGGGGGGGGGGGGGGGGGGGGGGGGGGGGGGGGGGGGGGGGGGGGGGGGGGGGGGGGGGGGGGGGGGGGGGGGGGGGGGGGGGGGGGGGGGGGGGGGGGGGGGGGGGGGGGGGGGGGGGGGGGGGGGGGGGGGGGGGGGGGGGGGGGGGGGGGGGGGGGGGGGGGGGGGGGGGGGGGGGGGGGGGGGGGGGGGGGGGGGGGGGGGGGGGGGGGGGGGGGGGGGGGGGGGGGGGGGGGGGGGGGGGGGGGGGGGGGGGGGGGGGGGGGGGGGGGGGGGGGGGGGGGGGGGGGGGGGGGGGGGGGGGGGGGGGGGGGGGGGGGGGGGGGGGGGGGGGGGGGGGGGGGGGGGGGGGGGGGGGGGGGGGGGGGGGGGGGGGGGGGGGGGGGGGGGGGGGGGGGGGGGGGGGGGGGGGGGGGGGGGGGGGGGGGGGGGGGGGGGGGGGGGGGGGGGGGGGGGGGGGGGGGGGGGGGGGGGGGGGGGGGGGGGGGGGGGGGGGGGGGGGGGGGGGGGGGGGGGGGGGGGGGGGGGGGGGGGGGGGGGGGGGGGGGGGGGGGGGGGGGGGGGGGGGGGGGGGGGGGGGGGGGGGGGGGGGGGGGGGGGGGGGGGGGGGGGGGGGGGGGGGGGGGGGGGGGGGGGGGGGGGGGGGGGGGGGGGGGGGGGGGGGGGGGGGGGGGGGGGGGGGGGGGGGGGGGGGGGGGGGGGGGGGGGGGGGGGGGGGGGGGGGGGGGGGGGGGGGGGGGGGGGGGGGGGGGGGGGGGGGGGGGGGGGGGGGGGGGGGGGGGGGGGGGGGGGGGGGGGGGGGGGGGGGGGGGGGGGGGGGGGGGGGGGGGGGGGGGGGGGGGGGGGGGGGGGGGGGGGGGGGGGGGGGGGGGGGGGGGGGGGGGGGGGGGGGGGGGGGGGGGGGGGGGGGGGGGGGGGGGGGGGGGGGGGGGGGGGGGGGGGGGGGGGGGGGGGGGGGGGGGGGGGGGGGGGGGGGGGGGGGGGGGGGGGGGGGGGGGGGGGGGGGGGGGGGGGGGGGGGGGGGGGGGGGGGGGGGGGGGGGGGGGGGGGGGGGGGGGGGGGGGGGGGGGGGGGGGGGGGGGGGGGGGGGGGGGGGGGGGGGGGGGGGGGGGGGGGGGGGGGGGGGGGGGGGGGGGGGGGGGGGGGGGGGGGGGGGGGGGGGGGGGGGGGGGGGGGGGGGGGGGGGGGGGGGGGGGGGGGGGGGGGGGGGGGGGGGGGGGGGGGGGGGGGGGGGGGGGGGGGGGGGGGGGGGGGGGGGGGGGGGGGGGGGGGGGGGGGGGGGGGGGGGGGGGGGGGGGGGGGGGGGGGGGGGGGGGGGGGGGGGGGGGGGGGGGGGGGGGGGGGGGGGGGGGGGGGGGGGGGGGGGGGGGGGGGGGGGGGGGGGGGGGGGGGGGGGGGGGGGGGGGGGGGGGGGGGGGGGGGGGGGGGGGGGGGGGGGGGGGGGGGGGGGGGGGGGGGGGGGGGGGGGGGGGGGGGGGGGGGGGGGGGGGGGGGGGGGGGGGGGGGGGGGGGGGGGGGGGGGGGGGGGGGGGGGGGGGGGGGGGGGGGGGGGGGGGGGGGGGGGGGGGGGGGGGGGGGGGGGGGGGGGGGGGGGGGGGGGGGGGGGGGGGGGGGGGGGGGGGGGGGGGGGGGGGGGGGGGGGGGGGGGGGGGGGGGGGGGGGGGGGGGGGCAACTCAACAAGTACCTTTGGAGACACCTGTAGAGCACCTTTATAATCACCCAATTATGTTGTGACGTTCATTCACACATGTACTAAGTTTCCGGTTAATACAATTCTAGCATGAATAATAAACATTTATCACGATATGAGGAAATAAATAATAACTTTATTATTGCCTCTAGGGCATATATTCTTCAATAATGGTGAAGTGTCATGTAGTCGACGTTCACATAACACCACTAGAGGAAAGACAACATACATCTCATCAAAATATCGAACGAATACCAAATTCACATGGGGGGGGCGGGTCTGCAACATTCAGATCCGTATGTGTCTTGCAAATCTCTATGTCTCCCACTTGGACTTGGTCCCGAATGGAATTGAAGCGTCTCTTGATGTGCTTGGTCCTCTTGTGAAATCTGGATTCCTTTGCCAAGGCAATTGCACCACTATTGTCACAGAAGATCTTCATTGGTCTCGATGCACTAGGTATGACACCTAGATCAGAAATGAACTCCTTCATCCAGACTCCTTCATTTGCTGCTTCCGAAGCAGCTATGTACTCCGCTTCACATGTAGATCCCGCCACGACGCTTTGTTTAGAATTGCACCAACTTACAGCTCCACCGTTTAATAAAAACACGTATCCGGTTTGCGATTTAGAATCGTCCGGATCAGTGTCAAAGCTTGCAACGACGTAACCATTTACGACTAGCTCTTTGTCACCTCCATATACAAGAAACATATCCTTAGTCCTTTTCAGGTATTTTAGGATGTTCTTGACCGCTGTCCAGTGATCCACTCCTGGATTACTCTCCCAGTTGAATCAAGTGATTATTATACCCAGACATTTTGAGTATGTGTTCACTGACAGAACTATTCTCCTCCATCTTGTAGGGGGGGGGGGGGGGGGGGGGGGGGGGGGGGGGGGGGGGGGGGGGGGGGGGGGGGGGGGGGGGGGGGGGGGGGGGGGGGGGGGGGGGGGGGGGGGGGGGGCCTTTCTTTGCCTGATCCATTTTGAACTTTTTCAAAATTTTGTCAAGGTATGTACTTTGTGAAAGTCCTATTAAGCGTCTTGATCTATCTCTATAGATCTTGATGCCCAATATGTAAGCAGCTTCACCGAGGTCTTTCATAGAAAAACTTTTATTCAAGTATCCCTTTATGCTATCCAGAAATTCTATATCATTTCCAATTAATAATATGTCATCAACATATAAAACTAGAAATGCTACAGAGCTCCCACTCACTTTCTTGTAAATACAGGCTTCTCCAAAAGTCTGTATAAAACCATATGCTTTGATCACACTATCAAAACGTTTATTCCAACTCCGAGATGCTTGCACCAGTCCATAAATGGAACGTTGGAGCTTGCACACTTTGTCAGCACTTTTTGGATCAACAAAACCTTCAGGTTGCATCATATACAACTCTTCTTCTAGAAATCCATTCAAGAATGCAGTCTTGACATCCATTTGCCAAATTTCATAATCATGAAATGCAGCAATAGCCAACATGATTCGGACAGACTTAAGCATCGCTACGGGTGAGAAAGTCTCATCGTAGGTTGCCCTGGGGACATTGTGCAGAGGAGTTTTGGTTCTGCCGTGTTAGTAGCTATGTACAGAGGCCTGTGCAAAGGTTGCTTGTTGAAGTCTAGAAAATCAGGTCTGGTTGGATGTCCACTATTGTTGCAGCTCTGGTCTTACGAGAGATTCCCTATTGGACGACCCTATGTCTCCATTGACACACCGTTTGGGTTGGAGGACATAACAGGGGCGTACGTGCCTGCTATCGGCGACTTGCCTACTATGGGATCTGTTTGGGCACGGAGAGAGGTCCTTTTAAATTAGGTAATTCTTTCGATTATTTTTGCCATGCAATAGTATTACTAATGTATATTTGTTGTCATGTACAGAGACAGTTTGCGCATACCCAGGTGAAGGGCTGCTACCCATCCTTCACGGTGAAGTTTGATAGTTTGCATGAGGATCAAGTTATCTGGGAGCCCTACTCGTATCAGACTATAACATCCAGGTATCCAGTTGGGATATCTGCCTTATGCACTAGAGATCGGCACTACTGGATGACCAAGGCCAAGTTGGTGTTCGACGTGACGGTTGAGGAGATGGCTCTTCATAGGGTGATGAGACAGTTCGGTCTATGTCAAGAGCCTGCAATTCCAGATATTCCACAGATACCAGACCACGTTCACAAGTAAGTAATACTATTAAAGTTGTCAGCACTAGGGGGGGGGGGGGGGGGGGGGGGGGGGGGGGGGGGGGGGGGGGGGGGGGGGGGGGGGGGGGGGGGGGGGGGGGGGGGGGGGGGGGGGGGGGGGGGGGGGGGGGGGGGGGGGGGGGGGGGGGGGGGGGGGGGGGGGGGGGGGGGGGGGGGGGGGGGGGGGGGGGGGGGGGGGGGGGGGGGGGGGGGGGGGGGGGGGGGGGGGGGGGGGGGGGGGGGGGGGGGGGGGGGGGGGGGGGGGGGGGGGGGGGGGGGGGGGGGGGGGGGGGGGGGGGGGGGGGGGGGGGGGGGGGGGGGGGGGGGGGGGGGGGGGGGGGGGGGGGGGGGGGGGGGGGGGGGGGGGGGGGGGGGGGGGGGGGGGGGGGGGGGGGGGGGGGGGGGGGGGGGGGGGGGGGGGGGGGGGGGGGGGGGGGGGGGGGGGGGGGGGGGGGGGGGGGGGGGGGGGGGGGGGGGGGGGGGGGGGGGGGGGGGGGGGGGGGGGGGGGGGGGGGGGGGGGGGGGGGGGGGGGGGGGGGGGGGGGGGGGGGGGGGGGGGGGGGGGGGGGGGGGGGGGGGGGGGGGGGGGGGGGGGGGGGGGGGGGGGGGGGGGGGGGGGGGGGGGGGGGGGGGGGGGGGGGGGGGGGGGGGGGGGGGGGGGGGGGGGGGGGGGGGGGGGGGGGGGGGGGGGGGGGGGGGGGGGGGGGGGGGGGGGGGGGGGGGGGGGGGGGGGGGGGGGGGGGGGGGGGGGGGGGGGGGGGGGGGGGGGGGGGGGGGGGGGGGGGGGGGGGGGGGGGGGGGGGGGGGGGGGGGGGGGGGGGGGGGGGGGGGGGGGGGGGGGGGGGGGGGGGGGGGGGGGGGGGGGGGGGGGGGGGGGGGGGGGGGGGGGGGGGGGGGGGGGGGGGGGGGGGGGGGGGGGGGGGGGGGGGGGGGGGGGGGGGGGGGGGGGGGGGGGGGGGGGGGGGGGGGGGGGGGGGGGGGGGGGGGGGGGGGGGGGGGGGGGGGGGGGGGGGGGGGGGGGGGGGGGGGGGGGGGGGGGGGGGGGGGGGGGGGGGGGGGGGGGGGGGGGGGGGGGGGGGGGGGGGGGGGGGGGGGGGGGGGGGGGGGGGGGGGGGGGGGGGGGGGGGGGGGGGGGGGGGGGGGGGGGGGGGGGGGGGGGGGGGGGGGGGGGGGGGGGGGGGGGGGGGGGGGGGGGGGGGGGGGGGGGGGGGGGGGGGGGGGGGGGGGGGGGGGGGGGGGGGGGGGGGGGGGGGGGGGGGGGGGGGGGGGGGGGGGGGGGGGGGGGGGGGGGGGGGGGGGGGGGGGGGGGGGGGGGGGGGGGGGGGGGGGGGGGGGGGGGGGGGGGGGGGGGGGGGGGGGGGGGGGGGGGGGGGGGGGGGGGGGGGGGGGGGGGGGGGGGGGGGGGGGGGGGGGGGGGGGGGGGGGGGGGGGGGGGGGGGGGGGGGGGGGGGGGGGGGGGGGGGGGGGGGGGGGGGGGGGGGGGGGGGGGGGGGGGGGGGGGGGGGGGGGGGGGGGGGGGGGGGGGGGGGGGGGGGGGGGGGGGGGGGGGGGGGGGGGGGGGGGGGGGGGGGGGGGGGGGGGGGGGGGGGGGGGGGGGGGGGGGGGGGGGGGGGGGGGGGGGGGGGGGGGGGGGGGGGGGGGGGGGGGGGGGGGGGGGGGGGGGGGGGGGGGGGGGGGGGGGGGGGGGGGGGGGGGGGGGGGGGGGGGGGGGGGGGGGGGGGGGGGGGGGGGGGGGGGGGGGGGGGGGGGGGGGGGGGGGGGGGGGGGGGGGGGGGGGGGGGGGGGGGGGGGGGGGGGGGGGGGGGGGGGGGGGGGGGGGGGGGGGGGGGGGGGGGGGGGGGGGGGGGGGGGGGGGGGGGGGGGGGGGGGGGGGGGGGGGGGGGGGGGGGGGGGGGGGGGGGGGGGGGGGGGGGGGGGGGGGGGGGGGGGGGGGGGGGGGGGGGGGGGGGGGGGGGGGGGGGGGGGGGGGGGGGGGGGGGGGGGGGGGGGGGGGGGGGGGGGGGGGGGGGGGGGGCCTCCACAGTTACACACCTCAGTCATATCGCCGTAGTGCTTAGGCGAATCCCTGCGCCGGTAACTTCATCATCACCGTCACCACGCCATCGTGCTGACGAAACTCTCCCTCGGCCTCAGCTGGATCAAGAGTTCAAGGGACGTCACCGAGCTGAACGTGTGCAGATCGCGGAGGTGCCGTGCGTTCGGTACTTGATCGGTTGGATCACGAAGACGTTCGACTACATCAACCACATTACTAAACGCTTCCGCTTTCGGTCTACGAGGGTACGTGGACACACTCTCCCCACTCGTTGCTATGCTTCTCCTAGATAGATCTTGCGTGATCGTAGGAATTTTTTGAAATACTACGTTCCCCAACAGTCTACATGTAAGAGATGCGTAAATCCCTCTTAACTTCTCATCCATACGCCTCAACCATGAGAGGTGCTCTGGCTGTGGAATAGTATCCCCCCTCTCAACCTGCCGCATTAAAACGGAAACCTCCTCTCGTGCCTGGACTGTCAAGTCACTCTGCACATGAAGAGTTAACCCATTGTATATGATAAGGTTATGATAAAACTACACATATGAGAACCATGGCACGTACCGCGTGGTGTCTCGTTCCCACAACAGAGGTAGTTGGGTACATATCGCTGGTGAGAGGGGGGGGGGGGGGGGGGGGGGGGGGGGGGGGGGGGGGGGGGGGGGGGGGGGGGGGGGGGGGGGGGGGGGGGGGGGGGGGGGGGGGGGGGGGGGGGGGGGGGGGGGGGGGGGGGGGGGGGGGGGGGGGGGGGGGGGGGGGGGGGGGGGGGGGGGGGGGGGGGGGGGGGGGGGGGGGGGGGGGGGGGGGGGGGGGGGGGGGGGGGGGGGGGGGGGGGGGGGGGGGGGGGGGGGGGGGGGGGGGGGGGGGGGGGGGGGGGGGGGGGGGGGGGGGGGGGGGGGGGGGGGGGGGGGGGGGGGGGGGGGGGGGGGGGGGGGGGGGGGGGGGGGGGGGGGGGGGGGGGGGGGGGGGGGGGGGGGGGGGGGGGGGGGGGGGGGGGGGGGGGGGGGGGGGGGGGGGGGGGGGGGGGGGGGGGGGGGGGGGGGGGGGGGGGGGGGGGGGGGGGGGGGGGGGGGGGGGGGGGGGGGGGGGGGGGGGGGGGGGGGGGGGGGGGGGGGGGGGGGGGGGGGGGGGGGGGGGGGGGGGGGGGGGGGGGGGGGGGGGGGGGGGGGGGGGGGGGGGGGGGGGGGGGGGGGGGGGGGGGGGGGGGGGGGGGGGGGGGGGGGGGGGGGGGGGGGGGGGGGGGGGGGGGGGGGGGGGGGGGGGGGGGGGGGGGGGGGGGGGGGGGGGGGGGGGGGGGGGGGGGGGGGGGGGGGGGGGGGGGGGGGGGGGGGGGGGGGGGGGGGGGGGGGGGGGGGGGGGGGGGGGGGGGGGGGGGGGGGGGGGGGGGGGGGGGGGGGGGGGGGGGGGGGGGGGGGGGGGGGGGGGGGGGGGGGGGGGGGGGGGGGGGGGGGGGGGGGGGGGGGGGGGGGGGGGGGGGGGGGGGGGGGGGGGGGGGGGGGGGGGGGGGGGGGGGGGGGGGGGGGGGGGGGGGGGGGGGGGGGGGGGGGGGGGGGGGGGGGGGGGGGGGGGGGGGGGGGGGGGGGGGGGGGGGGGGGGGGGGGGGGGGGGGGGGGGGGGGGGGGGGGGGGGGGGGGGGGGGGGGGGGGGGGGGGGGGGGGGGGGGGGGGGGGGGGGGGGGGGGGGGGGGGGGGGGGGGGGGGGGGGGGGGGGGGGGGGGGGGGGGGGGGGGGGGGGGGGGGGGGGGGGGGGGGGGGGGGGGGGGGGGGGGGGGGGGGGGGGGGGGGGGGGGGGGGGGGGGGGGGGGGGGGGGGGGGGGGGGGGGGGGGGGGGGGGGGGGGGGGGGGGGGGGGGGGGGGGGGGGGGGGGGGGGGGGGGGGGGGGGGGGGGGGGGGGGGGGGGGGGGGGGGGGGGGGGGGGGGGGGGGGGGGGGGGGGGGGGGGGGGGGGGGGGGGGGGGGGGGGGGGGGGGGGGGGGGGGGGGGGGGGGGGGGGGGGGGGGGGGGGGGGGGGGGGGGGGGGGGGGGGGGGGGGGGGGGGGGGGGGGGGGGGGGGGGGGGGGGGGGGGGGGGGGGGGGGGGGGGGGGGGGGGGGGGGGGGGGGGGGGGGGGGGGGGGGGGGGGGGGGGGGGGGGGGGGGGGGGGGGGGGGGGGGGGGGGGGGGGGGGGGGGGGGGGGGGGGGGGGGGGGGGGGGGGGGGGGGGGGGGGGGGGGGGGGGGGGGGGGGGGGGGGGAGGAGAATACCGTACAACTCCATGTGGGGTATGAACCCGGCCAGGGTAGTCGAGTTGCTAACGAGATTCATTTATCCGGGTCACAGCCACCGGATGTGGATCCTAGCCAAATCGAGAAGGATTCAGACTACATGCTGGACAATGTTTGTGGTCAACTGGGCAGAATATTCAGTCGATAATATTAGCTGGTTCTGGTGTTGCTGATGGGGATGAGGAAGGCGATGAAATGCAGAGGGTGATGGAGGAAGAGAACGATGATGGATATGCAGAGGATCTGGATTCTGAAAATTCTGAGGATGAAGTGGAGGTACCGATTCCTTCTGCATGGAATCAGGACATATCCACCGGCCTTACTGTGAACGATGGCCATGAGACTCCATGGCAATATAATCTGAACCAAGTCCAGATAGGGGCTATGTTTGATACAAAGAAAAAATTGAAGTATGCAGTGATAAAGTGGGCTATGTCTACTCAGAGGGTTTTCCCGACAGACAGATCAAACCCAACAAACTATACCGTGAAGTGTGTTGAAATAGGTTCTCCTGCGAAGGTGCACGGGCACGTGCCGAAGTATAACATCCACTGGGTTGTCACGAATGTGGTCCCACATAATTGTGTGAGGAAAAACTTGTTGGTTCATCATCCAAACCTGACTTCAACTCTCATTGTGCAACTCATGTATACTGAGATAGTGGAGAAAAAAGATATGGAAGCAAAACACATCCAGACGGCAGTGAAGGTCAGATGGAATTATGACATTCGTTATGGGAAGGCTTGGAGGGCTAAGCAGAAGGCTATGGAGGAAAGGTTTGGGACGTTCTTTGACTCATATGATAATGTTGTCCGTCTCCTGGATGTACTGAAGGAGAGGAATCCCGGCACTTATGTTAACGTACAACATACAAGGTTGCTGAGTATACCAGGTTTCAAGGTGTTGAAACGAGTATTCTTCTCTTTCGCTATGTGCATTGAAGCTTTCGGCATTGTCCTCCTGTGATGTTTGTGGATGGTACATTCCTGACTGGTCAGTACAAAGGGCAAATCCTGATTGCCATTGGCGTGGATGGAAACAATCAAATCATTCCACTAGCCATGGCATTTGTGGAGGGTGAGAACTTTCTGAGCTGGGTGTGGTTCTTTCGGCAAGTGAAAATTGCCATCGTGAAGGATCGACCAAACGTGTGTGTCATTCATGATAGGCATGCTGGTATATTGAAGGCTGTGAAGACAATAAGGAATCCAACAGTAGACGAACCAACACCTTGGAAGGATTTGCAGAGCCGGTGGTGCATGCGCCATCTTTGGGCTAACTTTTTCTCACAGTTTAAGAACAAGCGGTTGATGAACTTGTTTAAAAAATTGTGCAAGCAGAACCAGGAGTGTAAATACCAACTTATTTGGTCAAAACTTGATGAGTTTACTAAGAAGCAGGTCTATGCCAGGAAGAAAATGGAAAAGGACCAACAATAATTAGCAACACTCATGGTGGAGCTAGAGGAGCCAGTTGGTCTCTGTGACTTGCCAGCAACTGACCCTCCTAATACTAAGAGAAAGAAGGGGAGGGCAATAAAGGATTTTTCAGAGTGGATAGAGAAAGAGCCTCCCGTGAATTGGTCTTTGTTGCATGACACCCATGGAGCTAGGTATGGCCACATGACAACCAACCTTGCAGAGGTGTATAACTTTGTACTCAGAGGGAATAGAGCATTGCCACTCACAGCTATTGTGGAGGCTGTATTCCATGGCACTTTGAGATATTTCAGAGACCGACACGAGTTAGCAAAGAAGCATATTATAGATAATCAGAACACACCTTACTGTAGCCGTGTCATGGAGTATATGGCAGAGAAGATAGAGAAAGCAAAGAAGCACACTGTGAGACTCGTAGGTAATCAGGAAAGGAGGTATGAGGTTCAGCTACCTACCGATGGTTTTGGTTCTGCGAATGAGGTGAAGACGCATGAGGTAAAAACTGGAACGGGATTTTATCCAACGTGTGAGTGTACATGCAACAAACCAAAGTTGTTGCACCTGCCTTGCTCACATGTGTTGCCTGCCTGTGGCCAGATTGAGTTGGTTGCCGTCTCCTTTGTGTCGCCATACTACTTAAAAGAGGCTGTACTGAACACATGGACCGGTGAGATGACAGGGTTTAGAGTCGTTGGCAATTTCAACAAGGTTAACGACGGTGAGAGAGTATACATCCCGGATCCAGAACTTCGGCGAACAAGCAGGGGTCGACGTAAGGCCCGTCGAATCCGAAATGATATGGACCAATCTGAAGCTGGTGGAGCAACCAGACAATGTTTGCTATGCGCGGCTTATGGGCATAGAATGAAATATTGTCCTGACCCGAACAAAGATGGTGCTTCCACATCGACGAGTGCTTCCACATCGACGGCTGCAACAATAGGAGCAAGAGGCGGACGTGGTCGTGGCAGTCGAGGCCAAAGGGGAGGATGAGGAAGGAATAACTCAGAAGCTATATAATGTGGGGGAGAATGTTTTAATTTGTAATATCGTCTAGACTATGTTTTATTTTGCAATGTC
The DNA here is from genome assembly GCA_036873465.1 of Thinopyrum obtusiflorum. Lineage (NCBI taxonomy): Eukaryota > Viridiplantae > Streptophyta > Magnoliopsida > Poales > Poaceae > Thinopyrum > Thinopyrum obtusiflorum. Next base: position 17,546 of record JAAAWM010009910.1, read on the forward strand.
TGAACTATGTATTAATTTGTAATGTCGACTGGACTATATTTTACTTTGTATGTCCGAACTATGTATTAATTTGTAATGTCGACTGAACTATGTTTTACTTTGTATGTCTGAACTATGTATTAATTTGCAATGTCTGGACTATGTTTTGATTGCAGATATGTCTTTGTATCCGTTGCTTAATGGTACGATTGATAGAGGTCACCGGGCTGCACTTATGCAAGGGGGCAAGAACTTAGACGTTTTGGTCACTCGCACCCCGAAGACTAACTGGATGATACACCCTTCCTGGGTTGATAGGTATTGATACATATAGTGCCTTACATGTTTGAGATAGGTATAGAAACATATAATTACTTACTTTTCGTGCTACATTCTCTTTTTTTGTAGGTTAAGTTGGGCTGGACTTCTACCCTTGGCACGGCTGGTTGAGGGTACGTTGGAAGAGTGGGTTGACCATCCGAACTTGGATGAGGCAGGTGAACCAATGCAGTTGAAAAAGAGGCAAGTGAAACGATTCTCTTACGACAGGTCACTCCTTACTTGCTTAGTAGATAGATGGAGACCAGAGACACACACCTTTCACTTTCCCTGGGGAGAGATGGCGCCTACTTTACAGGATGTCTCCTACTTGTTGGGATTACATTTGGCCGGTGATGCCATAGGTCCTTTAGATGCAGAACCTGGCTGGCTTGCAAATATGCAGGCCCGTTTTCTAGCTGCGGTGCCAACTGCTACGGGCTTAAACGATGATCCTCACGGGCCACGTTTTAGGTGGTTGAGCCAGTTTCAGGTAACCTTTGTGGCCACATGACTATGTTTTTTTAGTTACCAATAGTACATCGTTCACACAATTGTATGTTTTCTATGTAGATTGTCTCATTAGGATACCCCGCAGTAGATTTGTTAGACGCACAGATTGATCGATCCCTAGAGGCATATATTCTATGGTTGTTCGGCAAGGCGATGTTCACGGAGAACCACGTGAGCACTGTTGATGCACGATTCATCGGTATTGCACGAGAGATAGCTGACGCACGTTGCCCTGCAGATATTGTCCAGAGGAGTTTTGGTTCTGCCGTGTTAGCAGCTACGTATAGAGGCTTGTGCAAAGGTTGCTTATTGAAGTCTAGAAAGTCAGGTCTGGTTGGATGTCCACTATTGTTGCAGCTCTGGTCTTACGAGAGATTCCCTATTGTACGACCCTATGTCTCCATTGACACACCGTTTGGGTTGGAGGACATGGCAGGGGCTTACGTGCCTGCTATCGGCGACTTGCCTACTATGGGATCTGTTTGGGCACGGAGAGAGATAGTTTTAAATTATGTAATTCCTTCGATTATTTTTGCCGTGCAATAGTATTACTAATGTAAATTTGTTGTCATGTACAGAGACAGTTTTCACATACCCAGGTGAAGGGCTGCTACCCGTCCTTCACGGTGCAGTTTGATAGTTTGCACGAGGATCAAGTTATCTGGGAGCCCTACTCATATCAGACTATAACATCCAGGTATCCAGTTGGGATCTCTGCCTTATGCACTAGAGATCAGCACTACTGGATGGCCAAGGCAAAGTTGGTGTTCGACGTGACGGTTGAGGAGATGGCTCTTCATAGGGTGATGAGATAGTTTGGTCTATGTCAAGAGCCTGCAATTCCAGATATTCCACGGATACCAGACCACGTTCACAAGTAAGTAATAATATTAAAGTTGTCAGCACTACATTCAGAATATATCTAACCATGCAACGCGCATGTCAATCTGATTAATCTGTCAATCTCAGGTACAGTCGCGTAGGAGGAAACAAGTCCATGGCTGTTTGGCTTCAGAGCATTAGCCCTTACGTTCAAGAATGGACTACGGCACCGACAAATATCTGGAATGAGGTTGGGCCCTTTGACTGGGACAAGTTTGGGTTGTATTTACAAACTTACCGGCATACAACGAGGATCTACTTGGTTCCATCAGCTGCTCCTGATCAGAGTGAAGCCCCTCTGACCAGCGATATGTACCCAACTACCTCTGTTGTGGGAACGAGACACCACGCGGTACGTGTCATGCTTCTCATATGCGTAGTTCTATCATAACCTTATCATATACAATGGGTTAACTCTTCATGTGCAGAGTGACTTGACAGTCCAGGCACGAGAGGAGGTTTCCGCTTTAATGCGGCAGGTTGAGAGGGGGGATACTATCCCACAGCCAGAGCACCTCTCATGGTTGAGGCGTATGGATGAGAAGTTAAGAGGGATTTATGCATCACTTACATGTAGGCGATCTACCTATGTTGTCATTCCTCGTCCCGCACATCGGCCCCCATGTCCCTCTGTCCATCATTCAGAACCACGACACTCTGTGCAGCGTTCAGAACCACGACACTCCGTGCAGCAACCACGCCTCTCTGTGCATCAACCATCTCGTTCACAACCAGGGAGCTCTTCCTGGAATCAGCCATCACCTTCTCAACCAGGCACCTCTTCCTGGTCTCATCAAATGGAACTAGGTAACACTACTTTGTACATTCTTTTCAACATTGTAGGTTCGCAAATTAATTTTACCCGTTTTACTATATTGCGGTAGGCAACCAGTCGCGACAGTTCATGCATTCAGTGCAATCACCGATACTTAGTGGTGCTGGATGTGGATTAGAGGGCTATGGCGATGACGATGACCAAGCTGAAAACATTTATGACTTCTCGCACACGGTGTTTCACACTCCACCACCACCACCATCGCAGGAGACACAGACAGTGACAGACGAGGTTATCTATGGTCGTGGTTTTCATGAGCATCGTCCACCGGCTCAGCGCTTATCGCCTTCCGGTCCTCGCCCGAGGAAGACCCAGATTCGTCGTCGACCCCCGGGGGGGGGGGGGGGGGGGGGGGGGGGGGGGGGGGGGGGGGGGGGGGGGGGGGGGGGGGGGGGGGGGGGGGGGGGGGGGGGGGGGGGGGGGGGGGGGGGGGGGGGGGGGGGGGGGGGGGGGGGGGGGGGGGGGGGGGGGGGGGGGGGGGGGGGGGGGGGGGGGGGGGGGGGGGGGGGGGGGGGGGGGGGGGGGGGGGGGGGGGGGGGGGGGGGGGGGGGGGGGGGGGGGGGGGGGGGGGGGGGGGGGGGGGGGGGGGGGGGGGGGGGGGGGGGGGGGGGGGGGGGGGGGGGGGGGGGGGGGGGGGGGGGGGGGGGGGGGGGGGGGGGGGGGGGGGGGGGGGGGGGGGGGGGGGGGGGGGGGGGGGGGGGGGGGGGGGGGGGGGGGGGGGGGGGGGGGGGGGGGGGGGGGGGGGGGGGGGGGGGGGGGGGGGGGGGGGGGGGGGGGGGGGGGGGGGGGGGGGGGGGGGGGGGGGGGGGGGGGGGGGGGGGGGGGGGGGGGGGGGGGGGGGGGGGGGGGGGGGGGGGGGGGGGGGGGGGGGGGGGGGGGGGGGGGGGGGGGGGGGGGGGGGGGGGGGGGGGGGGGGGGGGGGGGGGGGGGGGGGGGGGGGGGGGGGGGGGGGGGGGGGGGGGGGGGGGGGGGGGGGGGGGGGGGGGGGGGGGGGGGGGGGGGGGGGGGGGGGGGGGGGGGGGGGGGGGGGGGGGGGGGGGGGGGGGGGGGGGGGGGGGGGGGGGGGGGGGGGGGGGGGGGGGGGGGGGGGGGGGGGGGGGGGGGGGGGGGGGGGGGGGGGGGGGGGGGGGGGGGGGCTTCACGATGGCAATTTTCACTTGGCGGAAGAACCATACCCAGCTGAGAAAGTTCTCACCCTCCACAAATGCCATGGCAAGTGGGATGATTTGATTGTTCCCGTCCACACCAATAGCAGTCAGGATTTGCCCTCTATACTGACCGGTCAGGAATGTACCATCCACAAACATAACAGGAGGACAATGCCGGAAAGCTTCGATGCACATAGCAAAAGAGAAGAACACTCGTTTCAACACCTTGAAATCTGGTATACTCAGCAACCTCATGTGTTGTACGTTCACATAAGTGCCGGGATTCCTCTCCTTCAGTATGCCCAGGAGACGGACAACATTATCATATGAGTCGAAGAACGTCCCAAACCTTTCCTCCATAGCCTTCTGCTTAGCCCTCCAAGCCTTCCCATAAGGAATGACATAATTCCATCTGACCTTCACTGCTGTCTGGATGTGTTTTGCTTCCATATCTTTCTTCTCTACTATCTCAGTATACATGAGTTGCGCAATGAGACTTGAAGTCAGGTTCGGATGCTTCACCAGCAGGTTCTTCCTCACACAATTATGTGGGACGACAATGGTGACAACCCAGTGGATGTCATACTTCGGCACGTGCCCGTGCACGGGGGGGGGGGGGGGGGGGGGGGGGGGGGGGGGGGGGGGGGGGGGGGGGGGGGGGGGGGGGGGGGGGGGGGGGGGGGGGGGGGGGGGGGGGGGGGGGGGGGGGGGGGGGGGGGGGGGGGGGGGGGGGGGGGGGGGGGGGGGGGGGGGGGGGGGGGGGGGGGGGGGGGGGGGGGGGGGGGGGGGGGGGGGGGGGGGGGGGGGGGGGGGGGGGGGGGGGGGGGGGGGGGGGGGGGGGGGGGGGGGGGGGGGGGGGGGGGGGGGGGGGGGGGGGGGGGGGGGGGGGGGGGGGGGGGGGGGGGGGGGGGGGGGGGGGGGGGGGGGGGGGGGGGGGGGGGGGGGGGGGGGGGGGGGGGGGGGGGGGGGGGGGGGGGGGGGGGGGGGGGGGGGGGGGGGGGGGGGGGGGGGGGGGGGGGGGGGGGGGGGGGGGGGGGGGGGGGGGGGGGGGGGGGGGGGGGGGGGGGGGGGGGGGGGGGGGGGGGGGGGGGGGGGGGGGGGGGGGGGGGGGGGGGGGGGGGGGGGGGGGGGGGGGGGGGGGGGGGGGGGGGGGGGGGGGGGGGGGGGGGGGGGGGGGGGGGGGGGGGGGGGGGGGGGGGGGGGGGGGGGGGGGGGGGGGGGGGGGGGGGGGGGGGGGGGGGGGGGGGGGGGGGGGGGGGGGGGGGGGGGGGGGGGGGGGGGGGGGGGGGGGGGGGGGGGGGGGGGGGGGGGGGGGGGGGGGGGGGGGGGGGGGGGGGGGGGGGGGGGGGGGGGGGGGGGGGGGGGGGGGGGGGGGGGGGGGGGGGGGGGGGGGGGGGGGGGGGGGGGGGGGGGGGGGGGGGGGGGGGGGGGGGGGGGGGGGGGGGGGGGGGGGGGGGGGGGGGGGGGGGGGGGGGGGGGGGGGGGGGGGGGGGGGGGGGGGGGGGGGGGGGGGGGGGGGGGGGGGGGGGGGGGGGGGGGGGGGGGGGGGGGGGGGGGGGGGGGGGGGGGGGGGGGGGGGGGGGGGGGGGGGGGGGGGGGGGGGGGGGGGGGGGGGGGGGGGGGGGGGGGGGGGGGGGGGGGGGGGGGGGGGGGGGGGGGGGGGGGGGGGGGGGGGGGGGGGGGGGGGGGGGGGGGGGGGGGGGGGGGGGGGGGGGGGGGGGGGGGGGGGGGGGGGGGGGGGGGGGGGGGGGGGGGGGGGGGGGGGGGGGGGGGGGGGGGGGGGGGGGGGGGGGGGGGGGGGGGGGGGGGGGGGGGGGGGGGGGGGGGGGGGGGGGGGGGGGGGGGGGGGGGGGGGGGGGGGGGGGGGGGGGGGGGGGGGGGGGGGGGGGGGGGGGGGGGGGGGGGGGGGGGGGGGGGGGGGGGGGGGGGGGGGGGGGGGGGGGGGGGGGGGGGGGGGGGGGGGGGGGGGGGGGGGGGGGGGGGGGGGGGGGGGGGGGGGGGGGGGGGGGGGGGGGGGGGGGGGGGGGGGGGGGGGGGGGGGGGGGGGGGGGGGGGGGGGGGGGGGGGGGGGGGGGGGGGGGGGGGGGGGGGGGGGGGGGGGGGGGGGGGGGGGGGGGGGGGGGGGGGGGGGGGGGGGGGGGGGGGGGGGGGGGGGGGGGGGGGGGGGGGGGGGGGGGGGGGGGGGGGGGGGGGGGGGGGGGGGGGGGGGGGGGGGGGGGGGGGGGGGGGGGGGGGGGGGGGGGGGGGGGGGGGGGGGGGGGGGGGGGGGGGGGGGGGGGGGGGGGGGGGGGGGGGGGGGGGGGGGGGGGGGGGGGGGGGGGGGGGGGGGGGGGGGGGGGGGGGGGGGGGGGGGGGGGGGGGGGGGGGGGGGGGGGGGGGGGGGGGGGGGGGGGGGGGGGGGGGGGGGGGGGGGGGGGGGGGGGGGGGGGGGGGGGGGGGGGGGGGGGGGGGGGGGGGGGGGGGGGGGGGGGGGGGGGGGGGGGGGGGGGGGGGGGGGGGGGGGGGGGGGGGGGGGGGGGGGGGGGGGGGGGGGGGGGGGGGGGGGGGGGGGGGGGGGGGGGGGGGGGGGGGGGGGGGGGGGGGGGGGGGGGGGGGGGGGGGGGGGGGGGGGGGGGGGGGGGGGGGGGGGGGGGGGGGGGGGGGGGGGGGGGGGGGGGGGGGGGGGGGGGGGGGGGGGGGGGGGGGGGGGGGGGGGGGGGGGGGGGGGGGGGGGGGGGGGGGGGGGGGGGGGGGGGGGGGGGGGGGGGGGGGGGGGGGGGGGGGGGGGGGGGGGGGGGGGGGGGGGGGGGGGGGGGGGGGGGGGGGGGGGGGGGGGGGGGGGGGGGGGGGGGGGGGGGGGGGGGGGGGGGGGGGGGGGGGGGGGGGGGGGGGGGGGGGGGGGGGGGGGGGGGGGGGGGGGGGGGGGGGGGGGGGGGGGGGGGGGGGGGGGGGGGGGGGGGGGGGGGGGGGGGGGGGGGGGGGGGGGGGGGGGGGGGGGGGGGGGGGGGGGGGGGGGGGGGGGGGGGGGGGGGGGGGGGGGGGGGGGGGGGGGGGGGGGGGGGGGGGGGGGGGGGGGGGGGGGGGGGGGGGGGGGGGGGGGGGGGGGGGGGGGGGGGGGGGGGGGGGGGGGGGGGGGGGGGGGGGGGGGGGGGGGGGGGGGGGGGGGGGGGGGGGGGGGGGGGGGGGGGGGGGGGGGGGGGGGGGGGGGGGGGGGGGGGGGGGGGGGGGGGGGGGGGGGGGGGGGGGGGGGGGGGGGGGGGGGGGGGGGGGGGGGGGGGGGGGGGGGGGGGGGGGGGGGGGGGGGGGGGGGGGGGGGGGGGGGGGGGGGGGGGGGGGGGGGGGGGGGGGGGGGGGGGGGGGGGGGGGGGGGGGGGGGGGGGGGGGGGGGGGGGGGGGGGGGGGGGGGGGGGGGGGGGGGGGGGGGGGGGGGGGGGGGGGGGGGGGGGGGGGGGGGGGGGGGGGGGGGGGGGGGGGGGGGGGGGGGGGGGGGGGGGGGGGGGGGGGGGGGGGGGGGGGGGGGGGGGGGGGGGGGGGGGGGGGGGGGGGGGGGGGGGGGGGGGGGGGGGGGGGGGGGGGGGGGGGGGGGGAAGAGACATCTCCTCAACCGTCACATCGAACACCAACTTGGCCTTGGTCATCCAAAAGTGCCGATCTCTAGTGCACAATCCAGAAATCCCAACTGGGTACCTCGATGATATAGCCTGAGGCGAGTATGGCTCCCAAATAACTTGATCCTCGTGCAAACTATCAAACTGCGCCATGAAGGACGGGTAGCATCCCCTAACCTGAGTATGCGCAAACTGTCTCTGTGCATGACAACAAATAAGCATTAGTAATACTATTGAATGGCAAGAAATAATTGAATTAATTGTTAGGGGGGGGGGGGGGGGGGGGGGGGGGGGGGGGGGGGGGGGGGGGGGGGGGGGGGGGGGGGGGGCTAAGTCCTCCAAACCAAAAGGTTTATCAACGTAGACATAGGGTCGTCCAATAGGGAATCTCTCGTATGACCAGAGCTGCAACAATAATGGACATCCAACAAGACTAGATTTTCTAGACTTCAACAAGCAAGCTTTGCACAGGCCTCTGTACGTAGCCGCTAACACAGCAGAACCAAAACTCCTCTGTAGAATATCCGCAGGGCAACGTGCGTCAGCTATCTCTCATGCAATACCGATGAGTCGTGCATCGACAGTGGTCACGTGGTTCTCCGTAAACATCGTCTTGCCGAACAGCCAAAGAATATATGCCTCTAGGGACCGGTCAATCTGTGCCTCCGACAACTGAACGTTGGGATGTCCTAACGAGACAATCTACATAGAAACGTAATAATTGTATGAACATCAGACAACTAAAAAACAACATTTGTTTAAGTGGCCGTGATGGTTACCTGAAACTGGCTCAACCATCTAAAAAGAGGTCCATGAGGATCGTTGTCTATAGCCCTAGCAGTCGGGACTGCAGCCAAAAAACGGGTCTGCATCGCTGCTTGCCACCCAGATTCTGCCTCTAAGGGACCTATGGCAGCACCGGCCAGAGGTAATCCCAACAAGTAAGACACATCCTGTAAAGTAGGCGCCATCTCTCCCCAAGGAAAGTGAAACGTATGTGTTTCTGGTCTCCATCTATCTACTAAGCAGGTAAGGAGTGACTTGTCGTAAGAGAAACGTCTCACTTGCCTCTTGTGTAACTGCAATGGTTCACCTGCCTCATCTAAGTCCGGACCATCAATCCACTCATCCAATGTACCCTCAACCAGCCGTGCCAAGGGTAGAAGTCCAGCCCAACTTAACCTACAAAATAAAGAGATTGTTAGCGGTTATGAAAAGTATGTCAAACATAGTAAGTCATTATATGGACTCCATTATATGCACACATACCTATCAACCCATGAATCGTGTATCAGCCAGTTAGTCTTTGGGGTACGAGTGACCAACACGTCTAAGTTGGGGGGGGGGGGGGGGGGGGGGGGGGGGGGGGGGGGGGGGGGGGGGGGGGGGGGGGGGGGGGGGGGGGGGGGGGGGGGGGGGGGGGGGGGGGGGGGGGGGGGGGGGGGGGGGGGGGGGGGGGGGGGGGGGGGGGGGGGGGGGGGGGGGGGGGGGGGGGGGGGGGGGGGGGGGGGGGGGGGGGGGGGGGGGGGGGGGGGGGGGGGGGGGGGGGGGGGGGGGGGGGGGGGGGGGGGGGGGGGGGCATAGTCCTGACATATTACATATTAAAACCCACTACGACACATTATATAGCTTGTGAGTTATTTCTTCCTCGTCCGCCCCTTCGGCCTCGACTGCCACGACCACGTCCGCCTCTTGCTCCTGTTGTCGCAGCCGTCGATGTGGAAGCACTCGTCGATGCGGAAGCACCATCTTTGTTCAGGTCGGGACAATATTTCATCCTATGCCCATAAGCCGCGCATAACAAACATTGTCTGGTTGCTCCACCAGCTTCAGACTGGTCCATATCGTTCCGGATGCGACGGGCCTTTCGTCTGCCCCTACTTGTTCGCCGAAGGTCTGGATGCGGGATGTATACTCTCTCACCGTCGTTTACCTTGTTGAAATTGCCGACGACTCTAAACCCTGTCATCTCGCCTGTCCATGTGTTGAGCACTGCCTCTTTTAAATAGTATGGGGACACGAAGGAGATAGCATCCAACTCAATCTGGCCACAGGCAGCCAACACATGAGAGCAAGGTAGGTGCAACAACTTCGGTTTGTTGCATGTACACTCACACGTTGGATAAAATTCCGTTCCAATTTTTACCTCGTGTGTCTTCACCTCATTTCCAGAACCAAAACCATCGGTAGGAAGCTGAACCTCATACCTCCTTTCTTGATTCCCTATGAGTCTGACAGTGTGCTTCTTTGCTTTCTCTATCTTCTTTGCCATGTATTCCATGACACGGCTACAATAAGGTGTGTTCTGATTATCTTCAATATGCTTCTTTGCTAACTCGTGCCTTTCTCTGAAATATCTCAAAGTGCCATGGAATACAGCCTCCACAATAGCTGTGAGTGGCAATGCTCTATTCCCTCTCAGCACAAAGTTATACACCTCTGCAAGATTGGTTGTCATGTGGCCATACCTAGCTCCATGTGTGTCATGCAGCAAAGACCAATTCATTGGAGGCTCTTTCTCTATCCACTCAGAAAAGGGGGGGGGGGGGGGGGGGGGGGGGGGGGGGGGGGGGGGGGGGGGGGGGGGGGGGGGGGGGGGGGGGGGGGGGGGGGGGGGGGGGGGGGGGGGGGGGGGGGGGGGGGGGGGGGGGGGGGGGGGGGGGGGGGGGGGGGGGGGGGGGGGGGGGGGGGGGGGGGGGGGGGGGGGGGGGGGGGGGGGGGGGGGGGGGGGGGGGGGGGGGGGGGGGGGGGGGGGGGGGGGGGGGGGGGGGGGGGGGGGGGGGGGGGGGGGGGGGGGGGGGGGGGGGGGGGGGGGGGGGGGGGGGGGGGGGGGGGGGGGGGGGGGGGGGGGGGGGGGGGGGGGGGGGGGGGGGGGGGGGGGGGGGGGGGGGGGGGGGGGGGGGGGGGGGGGGGGGGGGGGGGGGGGGGGGGGGGGGGGGGGGGGGGGGGGGGGGGGGGGGGGGGGGGGGGGGGGGGGGGGGGGGGGGGGGGGGGGGGGGGGGGGGGGGGGGGGGGGGGGGGGGGGGGGGGGGGGGGGGGGGGGGGGGGGGGGGGGGGGGGGGGGGGGGGGGGGGGGGGGGGGGGGGGGGGGGGGGGGGGGGGGGGCTTCACGATGGCAATTTTCACTTGGCGGAAGAACCATACCCAGCTGAGAAAGTTCTCACCCTCCACAAATGCCATGGCAAGTGGGATGATTTGATTGTTCCCGTCCACACCAATAGCAGTCAGGATTTGCCCTCTATACTGACCGGTCAGGAATGTACCATCCACAAACATAACAGGAGGACAATGCCGGAAAGCTTCGATGCACATAGCAAAAGAGAAGAACACTCGTTTCAACACCTTGAAATCTGGTATACTCAGCAACCTCATGTGTTGTACGTTCACATAAGTGCCGGGATTCCTCTCCTTCAGTATGCCCAGGAGACGGACAACATTATCATATGAGTCGAAGAACGTCCCAAACCTTTCCTCCATAGCCTTCTGCTTAGCCCTCCAAGCCTTCCCATAAGGAATGACATAATTCCATCTGACCTTCACTGCTGTCTGGATGTGTTTTGCTTCCATATCTTTCTTCTCTACTATCTCAGTATACATGAGTTGCGCAATGAGACTTGAAGTCAGGTTCGGATGCTTCACCAGCAGGTTCTTCCTCACACAATTATGTGGGACGACAATGGTGACAACCCAGTGGATGTCATACTTCGGCACGTGCCCGTGCACGGGGGGGGGGGGGGGGGGGGGGGGGGGGGGGGGGGGGGGGGGGGGGGGGGGGGGGGGGGGGGGGGGGGGGGGGGGGGGGGGGGGGGGGGGGGGGGGGGGGGGGGGGGGGGGGGGGGGGGGGGGGGGGGGGGGGGGGGGGGGGGGGGGGGGGGGGGGGGGGGGGGGGGGGGGGGGGGGGGGGGGGGGGGGGGGGGGGGGGGGGGGGGGGGGGGGGGGGGGGGGGGGGGGGGGGGGGGGGGGGGGGGGGGGGGGGGGGGGGGGGGGGGGGGGGGGGGGGGGGGGGGGGGGGGGGGGGGGGGGGGGGGGGGGGGGGGGGGGGGGGGGGGGGGGGGGGGGGGGGGGGGGGGGGGGGGGGGGGGGGGGGGGGGGGGGGGGGGGGGGGGGGGGGGGGGGGGGGGGGGGGGGGGGGGGGGGGGGGGGGGGGGGGGGGGGGGGGGGGGGGGGGGGGGGGGGGGGGGGGGGGGGGGGGGGGGGGGGGGGGGGGGGGGGGGGGGGGGGGGGGGGGGGGGGGGGGGGGGGGGGGGGAGGGCTGGGCTCTCGCAGGAGATGGGGCGGCGCGGCGGCCGAAGTGGACGGGGGAGGCGTCGGAGATGGCCGGGGCGCCCGGATCTGGAGCCGGCGGCGGCGATGGCGGGACCGGACGGCGAGGGCGGCGGCAAGCTAGGGGACTCCAAATGAGGAGCGGTTTTTCGCCCACACGATCGTGATCGAACGACAGAGAGCGTGGATGGTAGTTAGATGGGCTAGGTGGGCTGTGTGAAGAGGTGCTGGGCTGCAAGAGAAAAGGGGGTTTCAGCTAACTCGGTTAACCGTTGGGGCATCAAACGACCTCCAAATGGAACAAAATTTGACGGGCGGTCTACCGGTGATATACCAAGGCCACTCGACAAATCTCGGCCCATTCCGAGAACGTTTTTCTCCCGCTCACGAAACAAGGACTGAGAGGGGCGACGGGTGCGTGCGAGAGTGTCTGGGCTTAGAACGGACAACAGAGAGAAACGGGAGGACCCGAACGGATGCAAGTTTTGAAAAGCATGCAGATGAAATGCAAATGATGACATGGCAAAATGCAACACGCAAGCAAATGACATGGCAACAACGATGAATAACTGGAAGACACCTGGCGCATCGGATTCGGGGCGTTACAGAATATAAGCTCCATGTAATAAGCCAACCAGTTCTTTTCATTGCGTTTTCAGCTTATCATTGGTATGATCAGTGGAAAGTCTAGATTGCATTAAATTTTTTCATTTTTCTGCCCATATAGAAATTAATTTGACTTGCAAACATCACAAATTGAACCCAGTGCAGTAATTAATATGATAGGAAAATAGACCATCACTATTTGCTCAAAGCGCAAATACAAAGATACCATCTAGTTGGCACAATCTACTTTGGTCAATGTTTTCCATAGAGATCCCATTGCCTAATTTAAACGAAAAAACTGAACTTCATGTTAATAGGCTGACAGCAACATTATTTAGCAACTTTAGAGCATGATAACATCAATCTACATCAGACTATAAATGCAAACAAGGGCATGGATGGATAGATCATAATAATTAAAACAAAACATCCTTAGTGAACATCTCCATATTATGCATAGAACTCATGGTAGCGGCAGGTTTACATGGCATCACAACATGACAGACTCAGACTTAGCAGAAATGACCAAGTCACAGAAATCAACAACATCATGGATGCTACTTTGCATGATTGTGCTAGTCACCACATAGACCAAAAAAATAGAAGAAAAGCACCGCTGTAAAGATGGCATGGCATAGTTCAAAACACATGTAGAGCTCATGCTCATAAGATGCACACATCAAATGCAACAAAAATGACAAAATATCAAGTTCTGTTAACAGACAGCAGTAAACATCATATAGCACTCTTGCAACGATGATTTAGGCATCAATATGAACTCAAAGAAACGTGGCACAAAGGAACAAACTTAAGAGCATCTCGAGATGAACATTTTGATATATCGTGCGCATGAAACGGAGCAGTATGCAAGGAGATATGATGTGATTA
>JAAAWM010009911.1:0-30568 GCA_036873465.1 Thinopyrum obtusiflorum
GTGCCTCGTCCAAACATTATAGTGTGGCATGAAACCCTTGTAAAGCAGGTGGGTGTGAAGAATTTTTCGGTCAGAGTAAGACTTCGTATTCCCACATGTAGGGCATGGACAACACATAAAACCATTCTGCTTGTTTGCCTCAACCACTTCGAGAAAATCATGCACGCCCTTAATGTACTCGGAGGTGTGTCTGTCACCGTACATCCATTGTCGGTTCATCTGCGTGCATTATATATAATTAAGTGTGTCAAAATAATGATTAAAAATAAAAAAGAGGCGCAATGCGCGTTGATTTCCTTCAAGCCTTTCGGAATAGTGTAGACTGCACTGCACATAGCTCGATGCAGTCTACCTTATTCCTCAAGGCTTGAAGCTAAGCAACGTGAGCATTGCGCCTCTTCTTCATCGTCTCTGCACTCAGGGCTTATAAACCGCTCCTAGTGCCTCTCAGCTAGCGAGGTGGGACTAAAAAACTGCTTAGCTAGTAAGAAACTCTAGTACCGGTTCATGCCACGAACAGGTACTAAAGGTGCTCGTGGGGCCACAGCCTCATTAGTACCGGTTCGTGGCACCAACAGGGACCAAAGGGTGGAATTGGTCCCGGTTCGTGCCACCAACCGGGACCAATGGCCTTGCACAGCGGCGTGGTGGTGAGTTTAGTCCCACCTCGCTAGTTAAGAGAGAGCCGCACCTGTTTATAAGGTGCGGTGCGCCTGAGCTGTCGAGCTCCTCTCTAAAGCAGGCTTACGGGCCTAACCTCTCTGTACATGCCTGTGGGCCTACTGGGCCTTCTGCGGGCCTGAATCCTGGCCCATGGATGGGTTTCTAATCGTATTCAGGCCGTGGTGGCCCAGTAGGTGGCATAATTTTTAATTTTTGGCCTGTTATTTTTCATGCATTTACTAATTATTTTGAGCTATAAGACCCTAAAATTGAAAAGCATTTCAAATGAACTCTGAAAAGGTTGAAAGTTGGCATGGTATCATCATTTCATCCACATAGCATGTGCAAGAAAGTTGAGAGGGTTACGGCAAAAACTAGATGCACTTCTTGTACAAAACGGACAATGGTATCATACTCGTCTATTACAAAGTTGGCATGGTATCATCATAATAGTTGCGGGAGAAAGTCTTCACTTTTTCTTCTCTTGTGTCATTTGCTTATTGCGCCGTAACCATGGATAATCTTCATCGTTTATCAGGATGCTTGGGTCAGCCTTGACTTTGAAGGGAGGAATTTCATGAAACTTTTCATAATCTTCAAACATGTCTGTCTTGCCCTCCACTCCCACAATATCCCTTTTTCCTGAAAGAACTATGTGCCGCTTTGGCTCATCGTATGATGTATTCGCTTCCTTATCTTTTCTTTTCCTCGGTCTGGTAGACATGTCCTTCACATAGATAACCTGTGCCACATCATTGGCTAGGACGAACGGTTCGTCAGTGTACCCAAGATTGTTCAGATCCACTTTTGTCATTCCGTACTGTGGGTCTACCTGTACCTCGCCTCCTGACAGATTGACCCATTTGCACTTAAACAAAGGGACCTTAAAATCATGTCCGTAGTCAAGTTCCCATATGTCCATTATGTAACCATAATATGTGTCCTTTCCCCTCTCGGTTGCTGCATCAAAGCGGACACCGCTGTTTTGGTTGGTGCTCTTTTGATCTTGGGCGATCGTGTAAAATGTATTCCCATTTATCTCATATCCTTTGTAAGTCAATACAGTCGAAGATGGTCCCCTGGACAACGAGTACAACTCATCACAAACAGTGGTGTCACCTCTCAGACGTGTTTCCAACCAACTGCTGAAAGTCCTGATGTGTTCACATGTAATCCAGTCGTCACACTGCTCCGGGTGTTTGGAGCGCAGACTGTTCTTGTGTTCATCGACATACGGGGTCACCAAGGTAGAGTTCTGTAGAACTGTGTAGTGTGCTTGAGACCAAGAATATCCGTCCCTGCATATTATTGAGTCCCCCCCTCCAAGCGTGCCTTTTCCAGTCAGTCTCCCCTCATACCGCGATTTAGGGAGACCTATCTTCTTAAGGCCAGGAATGAAGTCAACACAAAACCCAATGACATCCTCTGTTTGATGGCCCATGGAGATGTTTCCTTCTGGCCTAGCGCGGTTACGGACATATTTCTTTAGGACTCCCATGAACGGGGGGGGGGGGGGGGGGGGGGGGGGGGGGGGGGGGGGGGGGGGGGGGGGGGGGGGGGGGGGGGGGGGGGGGGGGGGGGGGGGGGGGGGGGGGGGGGGGGGGGGGGGGGGGGGGGGGGGGGGGGGGGGGGGGGGGGGGGGGGGGGGGGGGGGGGGGGGGGGGGGGGGGGGGGGGGGGGGGGGGGGGGGGGGGGGGGGGGGGGGGGGGGGGGGGGGGGGGGGGGGGGGGGGGGGGGGGGGGGGGGGGGGGGGGGGGGGGGGGGGGGGGGGGGGGGGGGGGGGGGGGGGGGGGGGGGGGGGGGGGGGGGGGGGGGGGGGGGGGGGGGGGGGGGGGGGGGGGGGGGGGGGGGGGGGGGGGGGGGGGGGGGGGGGGGGGGGGGGGGGGGGGGGGGGGGGGGGGGGGGGGGGGGGGGGGGGGGGGGGGGGGGGGGGGGGGGGGGGGGGGGGGGGGGGGGGGGGGGGGGGGGGGGGGGGGGGGGGGGGGGGGGGGGGGGGGGGGGGGGGGGGGGGGGGGGGGGGGGGGGGGGGGGGGGGGGGGGGGGGGGGGGGGGGGGGGGGGGGGGGGGGGGGGGGGGGGGGGGGGGGGGGGGGGGGGGGGGGGGGGGGGGGGGGGGGGGGGGGGGGGGGGGGGGGGGGGGGGGGGGGGGGGGGGGGGGGGGGGGGGGGGGGGGGGGGGGGGGGGGGGGGGGGGGGGGGGGGGGGGGGGGGGGGGGGGGGGGGGGGGGGGGGGGGGGGGGGGGGGGGGGGGGGGGGGGGGGGGGGGGGGGGGGGGGGGGGGGGGGGGGGGGGGGGGGGGGGGGGGGGGGGGGGGGGGGGGGGGGGGGGGGGGGGGGGGGGGGGGGGGGGGGGGGGGGGGGGGGGGGGGGGGGGGGGGGGGGGGGGGGGGGGGGGGGGGGGGGGGGGGGGGGGGGGGGGGGGGGGGGGGGGGGGGGGGGGGGGGGGGGGGGGTTGTTTGTCTGTCCTGAAAGGTTACTGAGAGCGGGCCAATCGTTGATGGTCACGAACAGCAACGCCTTTAGGTTAAATTCCTCCTGTTTGTGCTCATCCCACGTACGTACACCGTTTCCATTCCACAGCTGTAAAAGTTCTTCAACTAATGGCCTTAGGTACACATCAATGTCGTTGCCGGGTTGCTTAGGGCCTTGGATGAGAACTGGCATCATAATGAACTTCCGCTTCATGCACATCCAAGGAGGAAGGTTATACATACATAGAGTCACGGGCCAGGTGCTGTGATTGCTGCTCTGCTCCCCGAAAGGATTAATGCCATCCGCGCTTAAAGCAAACCATACGTTCCTTGGGTCCTTTGCAAACTCATCCCAGTACTTTCTCTCAATTTTTCTCCACTGCGACCCGTCAGCGGGTGCTCTCAACTTCCCGTCTTTCTTACGGTCCTCACTGTGCCATCGCATCAACTTGGCATGCTCTCCGTTTCTGAACAGACGTTTCAACCGTGGTATTATAGGAGCATACCACATCACCTTCGCAGGAACCCTCTTCCTGGGAGGCTCGCCGTCAACATCACCAGGGTCATCTCGTCTGATCTTATACCGCAATGCACCGCATACCGGGCATGCGTTCAGATCCTTGTAGGCACCGCGGTAGAGGATGCAGTCATTAGGGCATGCATGTATCTTCTCAACCTCCAATCCTAGAGGGCATACGACCTTCTTTGCTGCGTATGTACTGTCGGGCAATTCGTTATCCTTTGGAAGCTTCTTCTTCATTATTTTTAGTAGCTTCTCAAATCCTTTATCAGGCACAGCATTCTCTGCCTTCCACTGCAGCAATTCGAGTACGGTACCGAGCTTTGTGTTGCCATCTTCGCAATTGGGGTACAACCCCTTTTTGTGATCCTCTAACATGCGATCGAACTTCAGCGGGGGGGGGGGGGGGGGGGGGGGGGGGGGGGGGGGGGGGGGGGGGGGGGGGGGGGGGGGGGGGGGGGGGGGGGGGGGGGGGGGGGGGGGGGGGGGGGGGGGGGGGGGGGGGGGGGGGGGGGGGGGGGGGGGGGGGGGGGGGGGGGGGGGGGGGGGGGGGGGGGGGGGGGGGGGGGGGGGGGGGGGGGGGGGGGGGGGGGGGGGGGGGGGGGGGGGGGGGGGGGGGGGGGGGGGGGGGGGGGGGGGGGGGGGGGGGGGGGGGGGGGGGGGGGGGGGGGGGGGGGGGGGGGGGGGGGGGGGGGGGGGGGGGGGGGGGGGGGGGGGGGGGGGGGGGGGGGGGGGGGGGGGGGGGGGGGGGGGGGGGGGGGGGGGGGGGGGGGGGGGGGGGGGGGGGGGGGGGGGGGGGGGGGGGGGGGGGGGGGGGGGGGGGGGGGGGGGGGGGGGGGGGGGGGGGGGGGGGGGGGGGGGGGGGGGGGGGGGGGGGGGGGGGGGGGGGGGGGGGGGGGGGGGGGGGGGGGGGGGGGGGGGGGGGGGGGGGGGGGGGGGGGGGGGGGGGGGGGGGGGGGGGGGGGGGGGGGGGGGGGGGGGGGGGGGGGGGGGGGGGGGGGGGGGGGGGGGGGGGGGGGGGGGGGGGGGGGGGGGGGGGGGGGGGGGGGGGGGGGGGGGGGGGGGGGGGGGGGGGGGGGGGGGGGGGGGGGGGGGGGGGGGGGGGGGGGGGGGGGGGGGGGGGGGGGGGGGGGGGGGGGGGGGGGGGGGGGGGGGGGGGGGGGGGGGGGGGGGGGGGGGGGGGGGGGGGGGGGGGGGGGGGGGGGGGGGGGGGGGGGGGGGGGGGGGGGGGGGGGGGGGGGGGGGGGGGGGGGGGGGGGGGGGGGGGGGGGGGGGGGGGGGGGGGGGGGGGGGGGGGGGGGGGGGGGGGGGGGGGGGGGGGGGGGGGGGGGGGGGGGGGGGGGGGGGGGGGGGGGGGGGGGGGGGGGGGGGGGGGGGGGGGGGGGGGGGGGGGGGGGGGGGGGGGGGGGGGGGGGGGGGGGGGGGGGGGGGGGGGGGGGGGGGGGGGGGGGGGGGGGGGGGGGGGGGGGGGGGGGGGGGGGGGGGGGGGGGGGGGGGGGGGGGGGGGGGGGGGGGGGGGGGGGGGGGGGGGGGGGGGGGGGGGGGGGGGGGGGGGGGGGGGGGGGGGGGGGGGGGGGGGGGGGGGGGGGGGGGGGGGGGGGGGGGGGGGGGGGGGGGGGGGGGGGGGGGGGGGGGGGGGGGGGGGGGGGGGGGGGGGGGGGGGGGGGGGGGGGGGGGGGGGGGGGGGGGGGGGGGGGGGGGGGGGGGGGGGGGGGGGGGGGGGGGGGGGGGGGGGGGGGGGGGGGGGGGGGGGGGGGGGGGGGGGGGGGGGGGGGGGGGGGGGGGGGGGGGGGGGGGGGGGGGGGGGGGGGGGGGGGGGGGGGGGGGGGGGGGGGGGGGGGGGGGGGGGGGGGGGGGGGGGGGGGGGGGGGGGGGGGGGGGGGGGGGGGGGGGGGGGGGGGGGGGGGGGGGGGGCCAGACTTTGTGTGTGTTCAAAATGCACCATTCAAAGCCACATCATCAATTTTTAACCCTTTCTGACTTCATTTGGTATTTTTCATGCATTTACTGATTTTTTGGAGCTAAATGACCATGAAATTGAAAAGCACTACAAATGAACTCTGAAAGGTTAAAAGTTGGCATGGTATCATTATTTCACCCACATAGCATGTGCTACAAAGTTGAGAGGGTTACGGCAAAAACTGGATGCACTTCGTGTACAAAACGGACAATCTCTTTCGAAGTATCAGGGTTTCGCACGAAAACTCATGTGTTACAAAGGTCACTAAAATTATATAAAATTTATGCAAATAAAATTATTAAAGTATTTTTTGTTCAAAACATTAATAGCAAAAAGAATTTTCATAAATAATTTTTTTGTTAGAAACTTTAATAGCAAACTAAAATAACAAAATCTGTTTTTGATTAAAACAAACATTTAAACTATTCAAATTTGAAAACTAATGGTACTAACAGAAACTTTATAATTTTTGTGACCTAAAAGCAAAAAGAATCACTGAAAAACTGTAAGAAGAAACAAAAAAAAAGCAAAAAAGAAAAAAAAATGCCTACTACTGGGCCGCCATGGCCTGATTACGACTAGAAACCCAGCTAGTTGGGCCAGGAATCAGGCCCACAGCAGGCCCAGCAGGCCCACTGGCAGACATGAGAGAATTAGGCCCGTAAGCCTGCAGTTGAGAGGAGCTCGAGAGGGTTGGCGCAGCAGCGCTTATAAACCACTCTCGAGCGCTCTCAGCTAGCGAGGTGGGACTAAACTTTCGGACCCGGGCATCCCCCCTTTGGTCCCGGTTTGTGGCACCAACCGGGACCAATGCCCCCCTTTGGTCCCGGTTCGTGCTACGAACCGGGACCAAAGACCCCTCTGTTTCCCGCCCTTTGGGCTGCTGAAAAAGAGACCTTTGGTCCCGGTTGGTGGCACGAACCGGGACCAAATGGGGACATTGGTCCCGGTTGGTGCCACCAACCGGGACCAATGCTCTCTGTATATAACGCAACACTTAGCGGTTTCGTGCCCATTCTCTCCCCGAAGGCCAGATCCACACCGACGCCGTCAGGCTGCCCAAATCGCGCGCGCCGATCTCGTCGCCGTCGCCGCCGCCGGCCGCCGTCCCCGTCGCCTCCCCGCGCCCGTCCCCTGCGCCGCCGGCCGCCGTCATCGTCCCCGAGCCCGCGCGCCCACTCATGTGTTACAAAGGGATTTCATTTTCTTGAACTTATTTGAACTCCAGACTTTGTGTGTGTTAAAAATGCACCATTCAAAGCCACATCATCAATTTTCAACCCTTTCTGACTTCATGGGGGGGGGGGGGGGGGGGGGGGGGGGGGGGGGGGGGGGGGGGGGGGGGGGGGGGGGGGGGGGGGGGGGGGGGGGGGGGGGGGGGGGGGGGGGGGGGGGGGGGGGGGGGGGGGGGGGGGGGGGGGGGGGGGGGGGGGGGGGGGGGGGGGGGGGGGGGGGGGGGGGGGGGGGGGGGGGGGGGGGGGGGGGGGGGGGGGGGGGGGGGGGGGGGGGGGGGGGGGGGGGGGGGGGGGGGGGGGGGGGGGGGGGGGGGGGGGGGGGGGGGGGGGGGGGGGGGGGGGGGGGGGGGGGGGGGGGGGGGGGGGGGGGGGGGGGGGGGGGGGGGGGGGGGGGGGGGGGGGGGGGGGGGGGGGGGGGGGGGGGGGGGGGGGGGGGGGGGGGGGGGGGGGGGGGGGGGGGGGGGGGGGGGGGGGGGGGGGGGGGGGGGGGGGGGGGGGGGGGGGGGGGGGGGGGGGGGGGGGGGGGGGGGGGGGGGGGGGGGGGGGGGGGGGGGGGGGGGGGGGGGGGGGGGGGGGGGGGGGGGGGGGGGGGGGGGGGGGGGGGGGGGGGGGGGGGGGGGGGGGGGGGGGGGGGGGGGGGGGGGGGGGGGGGGGGGGGGGGGGGGGGGGGGGGGGGGGGGGGGGGGGGGGGGGGGGGGGGGGGGGGGGGGGGGGGGGGGGGGGGGGGGGGGGGGGGGGGGGGGGGGGGGGGGGGGGGGGGGGGGGGGGGGGGGGGGGGGGGGGGGGGGGGGGGGGGGGGGGGGGGGGGGGGGGGGGGGGGGGGGGGGGGGGGGGGGGGGGGGGGGGGGGGGGGGGGGGGGGGGGGGGGGGGGGGGGGGGGGGGGGGGGGGGGGGGGGGGGGGGGGGGGGGGGGGGGGGGGGGGGGGGGGGGGGGGGGGGGGGGGGGGGGGGGGGGGGGGGGGGGGGGGGGGGGGGGGGGGGGGGGGGGGGGGGGGGGGGGGGGGGGGGGGGGGGGGGGGGGGGGGGGGGGGGGGGGGGGGGGGGGGGGGGGGGGGGGGTGGGTGAAATTATGATACCATGCAAAGTTTCAACCTTTTTAGAGCTCATTTGTTGTTTTTCTTTTCTTTTTTAGGGTCATCTAGCTCAAAAAATCATTAAATGCATGACAAGTTGAAAATGAAGTCAGAAAAGGGTTGAAAATTTATGATGTGGCTTTGAATGGTCATATTGAACGCAGAAAAATCTGGAGTTAAAGTAAGTTAAAAAATGAAATCCGTTTGTAATACATGAGTTTTCGTCCGAAACCCTTATAGTTTGAAATAGATTGTAAAGTTTGTACACGAAGTGCATCCAGCGTTTGTCGTAACCCTCTCAACTTCTTAGTACATGCTATGTGGGTGAAATTATGATACCAAGCCAAGTTTCAGCATTTTCAGAGCATATTTGTAGTGCTTTTCAATTTCAGGGTCATTTAGCTCAAAAAATCATTAAATGCATGAAAAATAGCAAATGAAGTCAGGAAAGGGTTCAAAATTGATGATGTGGCTTTGAATTGTGCATATTAAACGCACAAAAGGTATGAAGTTAAAATAAGTTAAAAAATGGAATCCCTTTGTAGGGGGGGGGGGGGGGGGGGGGGGGGGGGGGGGGGGGGGGGGGGGGGGGGGGGGGGGGGGGGGGGGGGGGGGGGGGGGGGGGGGGGGGGGGGGGGGGGGGGGGGGGGGGGGGGGGGGGGGGGGGGGGGGGGGGGGGGGGGGGGGGGGGGGGGGGGGGGGGGGGGGGGGGGGGGGGGGGGGGGGGGGGGGGGGGGGGGGGGGGGGGGGGGGGGGGGGGGGGGGGGGGGGGGGGGGGGGGGGGGGGGGGGGGGGGGGGGGGGGGGGGGGGGGGGGGGGGGGGGGGGGGGGGGGGGGGGGGGGGGGGGGGGGGGGGGGGGGGGGGGGGGGGGGGGGGGGGGGGGGGGGGGGGGGGGGGGGGGGGGGGGGGGGGGGGGGGGGGGGGGGGGGGGGGGGGGGGGGGGGGGGGGGGGGGGGGGGGGGGGGGGGGGGGGGGGGGGGGGGGGGGGGGGGGGGGGGGGGGGGGGGGGGGGGGGGGGGGGGGGGGGGGGGGGGGGGGGGGGGGGGGGGGGGGGGGGGGGGGGGGGGGGGGGGGGGGGGGGGGGGGGGGGGGGGGGGGGGGGGGGGGGGGGGGGGGGGGGGGGGGGGGGGGGGGGGGGGGGGGGGGGGGGGGGGGGGGGGGGGGGGGGGGGGGGGGGGGGGGGGGGGGGGGGGGGGGGGGGGGGGGGGGGGGGGGGGGGGGGGGGGGGGGGGGGGGGGGGGGGGGGGGGGGGGGGGGGGGGGGGGGGGGGGGGGGGGGGGGGGGGGGGGGGGGGGGGGGGGGGGGGGGGGGGGGGGGGGGGGGGGGGGGGGGGGGGGGGGGGGGGGGGGGGGGGGGGGGGGGGGGGGGGGGGGGGGGGGGGGGGGGGGGGGGGGGGGGGGGGGGGGGGGGGGGGGGGGGGGGGGGGGGGGGGGGGGGGGGGGGGGGGGGGGGGGGGGGGGGGGGGGGGGGGGGGGGGGGGGGGGGGGGGGGGGGGGGGGGGGGGGGGGGGGGGGGGGGGGGGGGGGGGGGGGGGGGGGGGGGGGGGGGGGGGGGGGGGGGGGGGGGGGGGGGGGGGGGGGGGGGGGGGGGGGGGGGGGGGGGGGGGGGGGGGGGGGGGGGGGGGGGGGGGGGGGGGGGGGGGGGGGGGGGGGGGGGGGGGGGGGGGGGGGGGGGGGGGGGGGGGGGGGGGGGGGGGGGGGGGGGGGGGGGGGGGGGGGGGGGGGGGGGGGGGGGGGGGGGGGGGGGGGGGGGGGGGGGGGGGGGGGGGGGGGGGGGGGGGGGGGGGGGGGGGGGGGGGGGGGGGGGGGGGGGGGGGGGGGGGGGGGGGGGGGGGGGGGGGGGGGGGGGGGGGGGGGGGGGGGGGGGGGGGGGGGGGGGGGGGGGGGGGGGGGGGGGGGGGGGGGGGGGGGGGGGGGGGGGGGGGGGGGGGGGGGGGGGGGGGGGGGGGGGGGGGGGGGGGGGGGGGGGGGGGGGGGGGGGGGGGGGGGGGGGGGGGGGGGGGGGGGGGGGGGGGGGGGGGGGGGGGGGGGGGGGGGGGGGGGGGGGGGGGGGGGGGGGGGGGGGGGGGGGGGGGGGGGGGGGGGGGGGGGGGGGGGGGGGGGGGGGGGGGGGGGGGGGGGGGGGGGGGGGGGGGGGGGGGGGGGGGGGGGGGGGGGGGGGGGGGGGGGGGGGGGGGGGGGGGGGGGGGGGGGGGGGGGGGGGGGGGGGGGGGGGGGGGGGGGGGGGGGGGGGGGGGGGGGGGGGGGGGGGGGGGGGGGGGGGGGGGGGGGGGGGGGGGGGGGGGGGGGGGGGGGGGGGGGGGGGGGGGGGGGGGGGGGGGGGGGGGGGGGGGGGGGGGGGGGGGGGGGGGGGGGGGGGGGGGGGGGGGGGGGGGGGGGGGGGGGGGGGGGGGGGGGGGGGGGGGGGGGGGGGGGGGGGGGGGGGGGGGGGGGGGGGGGGGGGGGGGGGGGGGGGGGGGGGGGGGGGGGGGGGGGGGGGGGGGGGGGGGGGGGGGGGGGGGGGGGGGGGGGGGGGGGGGGGGGGGGGGGGGGGGGGGGGGGGGGGGGGGGGGGGGGGGGGGGGGGGGGGGGGGGGGGGGGGGGGGGGGGGGGGGGGGGGGGGGGGGGGGGGGGGGGGGGGGGGGGGGGGGGGGGGGGGGGGGGGGGGGGGGGGGGGGGGGGGGGGGGGGGGGGGGGGGGGGGGGGGGGGGGGGGGGGGGGGGGGGGGGGGGGGGGGGGGGGGGGGGGGGGGGGGGGGGGGGGGGGGGGGGGGGGGGGGGGGGGGGGGGGGGGGGGGGGGGGGGGGGGGGGGGGGGGGGGGGGGGGGGGGGGGGGGGGGGGGGGGGGGGGGGGGGGGGGGGGGGGGGGGGGGGGGGGGGGGGGGGGGGGGGGGGGGGGGGGGGGGGGGGGGGGGGGGGGGGGGGGGGGGGGGGGGGGGGGGGGGGGGGGGGGGGGGGGGGGGGGGGGGGGGGGGGGGGGGGGGGGGGGGGGGGGGGGGGGGGGGGGGGGGGGGGGGGGGGGGGGGGGGGGGGGGGGGGGGGGGGGGGGGGGGGGGGGGGGGGGGGGGGGGGGGGGGGGGGGGGGGGGGGGGGGGGGGGGGGGGGGGGGGGGGGGGGGGGGGGGGGGGGGGGGGGGGGGGGGGGGGGGGGGGGGGGGGGGGGGGGGGGGGGGGGGGGGGGGGGGGGGGGGGGGGGGGGGGGGGGGGGGGGGGGGGGGGGGGGGGGGGGGGGGGGGGGGGGGGGGGGGGGGGGGGGGGGGGGGGGGGGGGGGGGGGGGGGGGGGGGGGGGGGGGGGGGGGGGGGGGGGGGGGGGGGGGGGGGGGGGGGGGGGGGGGGGGGGGGGGGGGGGGGGGGGGGGGGGGGGGGGGGGGGGGGGGGGGGGGGGGGGGGGGGGGGGGGGGGGGGGGGGGGGGGGGGGGGGGGGGGGGGGGGGGGGGGGGGGGGGGGGGGGGGGGGGGGGGGGGGGGGGGGGGGGGGGGGGGGGGGGGGGGGGGGGGGGGGGGGGGGGGGGGGGGGGGGGGGGGGGGGGGGGGGGGGGGGGGGGGGGGGGGGGGGGGGGGGGGGGGGGGGGGGGGGGGGGGGGGGGGGGGGGGGGGGGGGGGGGGGGGGGGGGGGGGGGGGGGGGGGGGGGGGGGGGGGGGGGGGGGGGGGGGGGGGGGGGGGGGGGGGGGGGGGGGGGGGGGGGGGGGGGGGGGGGGGGGGGGGGGGGGGGGGGGGGGGGGGGGGGGGGGGGGGGGGGGGGGGGGGGGGGGGGGGGGGGGGGGGGGGGGGGGGGGGGGGGGGGGGGGGGGGGGGGGGGGGGGGGGGGGGGGGGGGGGGGGGGGGGGGGGGGGGGGGGGGGGGGGGGGGGGGGGGGGGGGGGGGGGGGGGGGGGGGGGGGGGGGGGGGGGGGGGGGGGGGGGGGGGGGGGGGGGGGGGGGGGGGGGGGGGGGGGGGGGGGGGGGGGGGGGGGGGGGGGGGGGGGGGGGGGGGGGGGGGGGGGGGGGGGGGGGGGGGGGGGGGGGGGGGGGGGGGGGGGGGGGGGGGGGGGGGGGGGGGGGGGGGGGGGGGGGGGGGGGGGGGGGGGGGGGGGGGGGGGGGGGGGGGGGGGGGGGGGGGGGGGGGGGGGGGGGGGGGGGGGGGGGGGGGGGGGGGGGGGGGGGGGGGGGGGGGGGGGGGGGGGGGGGGGGGGGGGGGGGGGGGGGGGGGGGGGGGGGGGGGGGGGGGGGGGGGGGGGGGGGGGGGGGGGGGGGGGGGGGGGGGGGGGGGGGGGGGGGGGGGGGGGGGGGGGGGGGGGGGGGGGGGGGGGGGGGGGGGGGGGGGGGGGGGGGGGGGGGGGGGGGGGGGGGGGGGGGGGGGGGGGGGGGGGGGGGGGGGGGGGGGGGGGGGGGGGGGGGGGGGGGGGGGGGGGGGGGGGGGGGGGGGGGGGGGGGGGGGGGGGGGGGGGGGGGGGGGGGGGGGGGGGGGGGGGGGGGGGGGGGGGGGGGGGGGGGGGGGGGGGGGGGGGGGGGGGGGGGGGGGGGGGGGGGGGGGGGGGGGGGGGGGGGGGGGGGGGGGGGGGGGGGGGGGGGGGGGGGGGGGGGGGGGGGGGGGGGGGGGGGGGGGGGGGGGGGGGGGGGGGGGGGGGGGGGGGGGGGGGGGGGGGGGGGGGGGGGGGGGGGGGGGGGGGGGGGGGGGGGGGGGGGGGGGGGGGGGGGGGGGGGGGGGGGGGGGGGGGGGGGGGGGGGGGGGGGGGGGGGGGGGGGGGGGGGGGGGGGGGGGGGGGGGGGGGGGGGGGGGGGGGGGGGGGGGGGGGGGGGGGGGGGGGGGGGGGGGGGGGGGGGGGGGGGGGGGGGGGGGGGGGGGGGGGGGGGGGGGGGGGGGGGGGGGGGGGGGGGGGGGGGGGGGGGGGGGGGGGGGGGGGGGGGGGGGGGGGGGGGGGGGGGGGGGGGGGGGGGGGGGGGGGGGGGGGGGGGGGGGGGGGGGGGGGGGGGGGGGGGGGGGGGGGGGGGGGGGGGGGGGGGGGGGGGGGGGGGGGGGGGGGGGGGGGGGGGGGGGGGGGGGGGGGGGGGGGGGGGGGGGGGGGGGGGGGGGGGGGGGGGGGGGGGGGGGGGGGGGGGGGGGGGGGGGGGGGGGGGGGGGGGGGGGGGGGGGGGGGGGGGGGGGGGGGGGGGGGGGGGGGGGGGGGGGGGGGGGGGGGGGGGGGGGGGGGGGGGGGGGGGGGGGGGGGGGGGGGGGGGGGGGGGGGGGGGGGGGGGGGGGGGGGGGGGGGGGGGGGGGGGGGGGGGGGGGGGGGGGGGGGGGGGGGGGGGGGGGGGGGGGGGGGGGGGGGGGGGGGGGGGGGGGGGGGGGGGGGGGGGGGGGGGGGGGGGGGGGGGGGGGGGGGGGGGGGGGGGGGGGGGGGGGGGGGGGGGGGGGGGGGGGGGGGGGGGGGGGGGGGGGGGGGGGGGGGGGGGGGGGGGGGGGGGGGGGGGGGGGGGGGGGGGGGGGGGGGGGGGGGGGGGGGGGGGGGGGGGGGGGGGGGGGGGGGGGGGGGGGGGGGGGGGGGGGGGGGGGGGGGGGGGGGGGGGGGGGGGGGGGGGGGGGGGGGGGGGGGGGGGGGGGGGGGGGGGGGGGGGGGGGGGGGGGGGGGGGGGGGGGGGGGGGGGGGGGGGGGGGGGGGGGGGGGGGGGGGGGGGGGGGGGGGGGGGGGGGGGGGGGGGGGGGGGGGGGGGGGGGGGGGGGGGGGGGGGGGGGGGGGGGGGGGGGGGGGGGGGGGGGGGGGGGGGGGGGGGGGGGGGGGGGGGGGGGGGGGGGGGGGGGGGGGGGGGGGGGGGGGGGGGGGGGGGGGGGGGGGGGGGGGGGGGGGGGGGGGGGGGGGGGGGGGGGGGGGGGGGGGGGGGGGGGGGGGGGGGGGGGGGGGGGGGGGGGGGGGGGGGGGGGGGGGGGGGGGGGGGGGGGGGGGGGGGGGGGGGGGGGGGGGGGGGGGGGGGGGGGGGGGGGGGGGGGGGGGGGGGGGGGGGGGGGGGGGGGGGGGGGGGGGGGGGGGGGGGGGGGGGGGGGGGGGGGGGGGGGGGGGGGGGGGGGGGGGGGGGGGGGGGGGGGGGGGGGGGGGGGGGGGGGGGGGGGGGGGGGGGGGGGGGGGGGGGGGGGGGGGGGGGGGGGGGGGGGGGGGGGGGGGGGGGGGGGGGGGGGGGGGGGGGGGGGGGGGGGGGGGGGGGGGGGGGGGGGGGGGGGGGGGGGGGGGGGGGGGGGGGGGGGGGGGGGGGGGGGGGGGGGGGGGGAAATGTCGGATTCAGGGTTCCGCAAACCCTTTAGAGGTTCGAACTCTAGGGTGTGTGCGAAGAACTCGTGCTCCTCAGTCTGCCCGCTCACCGAATGCACGGCCTAGCTTGTCGAACCAAACGAACAAGTGACACAACAGTCTATCCTAGTTCGGGCCACCTTGCGGTGTAATACCCTAATCCAGCTTTGTGGTGGATTGCCTCGAGGGGATGAGGATGAACTAGTACAATAGTGGAGCAGCCTCAGGAGGTGAGGTGTACTTGAGATGGTGAGCTGGTCAGGTGGGAATTGATCCGTCCGCCTCTATGGTGGTGGCTATGTCCTAATTATAGTGGACTTGGTGCTCTACCCAAATGTAGGCGGCAAGGGATCCCACAACGGCCAAATTCGAAACGAGACAACTAGTACAAGTTATCCTGACAAAAGTGGTCTTTGCCTGCAAAAGCCTCTGGTGGTAACGCCGCGGTAGGCTCCGTGATGACCTCCATCCTGCTGTCCTGGCGGTCTTGGTGTTGTTTCACCGATATGGAAACCATTGCTTGATTCCTCGGGACCCCGCGCCTGCGCTTGCCTCCTTAGCACCAAAGAGGAAACTGGCACACTGCGCCCGCTGGCGCCCGCCTGGCCTTGGTCATCACGGCTGACGTTATATGAACCTAATGAGGTGCACCTCGCATAGATATCTCCACTCCTCGGGAGCCAGCCTAGGGAGGCCGCCCCTCGTGGAGGTCTTGGTGTCGTCCGCCTCGCGAGGCTTGGCCCCTCGCGAGGGTCTTGAGTTGTTGTTGCTGAAGCTGGGCCGTACCAGGCTGTCGACGGAGCCACGCCATGGGCCGCATGCAGGCAAGTCTGGGTACCCCCATTCCCAGAACGCTGACAATAGACATGTCTGAAGATTATGAAAAGTTTCATGAAAATGAAATACCTTTGTAACAGATAAGTTTTCGTCCGAAACCCTGATACTTCGAAAGAGATTGTCTGTTTTGTACACGAAGTGCATCCAGTTTTTGTCGTAACCCTCTCAACTTTTGATAACATGCTATGTGGGTGAAATGATGATACCATGCCAACTTTCAACCTTTTCAGAGTTCATTTGTAGTGCTTTTCAATTCAGGGTCATTTAGCAACAAAATCAGTAAATGCATGAAAAATTCCAAATGAAGTCAAAAAGGGTTGAAAATTCATGACGTGGCTTTGAATGGTGCATTTTGAACACACGATAATTTCACCCACATAGCATGTGCTAAACAGTTGAGAGGGTTACGGTAAAAATAGGATGCACTTCGTGTACAAACTGGACAATCTATTTCAAAGTATCAAGGTTTCGGACGAAAACTCATCTATTACAAAGGGATTTCATTTTTTAACTTATTTTAACTCCAGAATTTTTGTGCGTTCAATATGCAGCATTCAAAGCAACCTCATCAATTTTCAACCCTTTCTCGACTTCATTTGCTATTTTTCATGCATTTAATGATTTTTTTGAGCTAAATGACCCCGATGTTGAAAAGCACTACAAATGAACTCTGAAAAGGTTGAAACTTGGCTTGGTATCATAATTTCACCCACATAGCATGCGCTAAACAGTTGAGAGGGTTACGACAAAAGCTGGATGCACTTCCTGTACAAACAGGACAATCCCTTTCAAAGTATCACTGTTTCAGACGAAAACTCATCTATTACAAAGGGATTCCATTTTTAACTTATTTTAACTTCATACCTTTTGTGCGTTCAATATGCACAATTCAAAGCCACATCATCAATTTTGAACCCTTTTCTGACTTCATTTGCTATTTTTCATGCAGTTAATGATTTTTTGAGCTAAATGACCCTGAAATTGAAAAGCACTGCAAATGTGCTCTGAAAATGCTGAAACTTGGCTTAGTATCATAATTTCACCCACATAGCATGTACTAAGAAGTTGAGAGGGTTACGACAAACGCTGGATGCACTTCGTGTACAAACTTTACAATCTATTTCAAACTATAAGGGTTTCGGACGAAAACTCATGTATTACAAACGAATTTCATTTTTTAACTTACTTTAACTCCAGATTTTTCTGCGTTCAATATGACCATTCAAAGCCACATCATAAATTTTCAACCCTTTTCTGACTTCATTTTCTATTTGTCATGCATTTAATGATTTTTTTTGAGCTAAATGGCCCTAAAAAAGAAAAAAACTACAAATGAGCTATAAAGGTTGAAACTTTGCATGGTATCATAATTTCACCCACATAGCATGTGCTAAAAAGTTGAGAGGATTACGGCAAAAACTAGATGCACTTCGTGTACAGACTGGACAATCTCTTTCAAAGTATCACGGTTTTGGAGGAAAACTCATCTATTACAAAGGGATTTCATTTTTTTACTTATTTTAACCCCAGACTTTTTGTGTGTTCAATATGCACCATTCAAAGCCACATCATCAATTTTCAACCCTTTTCTGACTTCATTTGTTATTTTTCATGCATTCAATGATTTTTTTGAGCTAAATGACCCCGATATTAAAAAGCACTACAAATGAATTATGAAAAGGTTGAAACTTGGCATGGTATCAAAATTTCACCCATATAGCATGCGCTAAACAGTTGAGAGGGTTACGACAAAAGCTGGATGCACTTCCTGTACAAACAGGACAATCCCTTTCAAAGTATCACTGTTTCAGACGAAAACTCATCTATTACAAAGGGATTGCATTTTTAACTTATTTTAACTCCAGAATTTTTGTGCGTTCAATATGCAGCATTCAAAACAACCTCATCAATTTTCAACCCTTTCCCGACTTCATTTGCTATTTTTCATGCATTTAATGATTTTTTTGAGCTAAATGACCCCGATATTGAAAAGCACTACAAATGAACTCTGAAAAGGTTGAAACTTATCTTGGTATCATAATTTCACCCACATAGCATGCGCTAAACAGTTGAGAGGGTTACGACAAAACCTGGATGCACTTCCTGTACAAACAGGACAATCCCTTTCAAAGTATAACTGTTTCAGACGAAAATTCATCAATTACAAAGGGATTCCATTTTTTAATTTATTTTAACTTCATACCTTTTGTGCGTTCAATATGCACAATTCAAAGCCACATCATCAATTTTGAACCCTTTTCTGACTTCATTTGGTATTTTTCATGCATTTAATGATTTTTTGAGCTAAATGACCCTGGAATTGAAAAGCACTGCAAATGTGCTCTGAAAAGGCTGAAACTTGGCTTGGTATCATAATTTCACCCACATAGCTTGTACTAAGAAGTTGAGAGGGTTACGGCAAACGCTGGATGCACTTCGTGTACAAACTTTACAATCTATTTCAAACTATAAGGGTTTCGGACGAAAACTCATGTATTACAAACGGATTTCATTTTTTAACTTACTTTAACTCCAGATTTTTCTGCGTTCAATATGACCATTCAAAGCCACATCATAAATTTTCAACCCTTTTCTGACTTCATTTTCTATTTGTCATGCATTTAATTTTTTTTTGAGCTAAATGACCCTAAAAAAGAAAAAAACTACAAATGAGCTCTAAAAAGGTTGAAACTTTGCATGGTATCATAATTTCACCCAGATAACATGTGCTAAGAAGTTGAGAGGGTTACGGCAAAAACTAGATGCACTTCATGTACAAACTGGACAATCTCTTTCAAAGTATCACGGTTTCGGACGAAAACTCATCTATTACAAAGGGATTGCATTTTTTTACTTATTTTAACCCCAGACTTTTTGTGTGTTCAATATGCACCATTCAAAGCCACATCATCAATTTTCAACCCTTTTCTGACTTCATTTGCTATTTTTCATGCATTTAATGATTTTTTTGAGCTAAATGACCCCGATATTGAAAAGCACTACAAATGAATTATGAAAAGGTTGAAACTTGGCATGGTATCATAATTTCACCGACATAGCATGTGCTAAAGAGTTGAGAGGGTTACGACAAAAACTGGATGCACTTCCTGTACAAACTGGACAATGTCTTCCAAAGTATCATCGTTTCAAACGAAAACTCATCTATTACAAAGGGATTTCGTTTTTGAACTTATTTTAACTCCATACCTTTTGTGCGTTCAATATGCACAATTCAAACCACATCATCAATTTTCAACCCTTTTCTGACTTCATTCGCTATTTTTCATGCATTTAATGATTTTTTTTGAGCTAAATGACCCTGTAAGTGAAAAGCACTACAAATGAACTCTGAAAAGGCTGAAAGTGGGGGGGGGGGGGGGGGGGGGGGGGGGGGGGGGGGGGGGGGGGGGGGGGGGGGGGGGGGGGGGGGGGGGGGGGGGGGGGGGGGGGGGGGGGGGGGGGGGGGGGGGGGGGGGGGGGGGGGGGGGGGGGGGGGGGGGGGGGGGGGGGGGGGGGGGGGGGGGGGGGGGGGGGGGGGGGGGGGGGGGGGGGGGGGGGGGGGGGGGGGGGGGGGGGGGGGGGGGGGGGGGGGGGGGGGGGGGGGGGGGGGGGGGGGGGGGGGGGGGGGGGGGGGGGGGGGGGGGGGGGGGGGGGGGGGGGGGGGGGGGGGGGGGGGGGGGGGGGGGGGGGGGGGGGGGGGGGGGGGGGGGGGGGGGGGGGGGGGGGGGGGGGGGGGGGGGGGGGGGGGGGGGGGGGGGGGGGGGGGGGGGGGGGGGGGGGGGGGGGGGGGGGGGGGGGGGGGGGGGGGGGGGGGGGGGGGGGGGGGGGGGGGGGGGGGGGGGGGGGGGGGGGGGGGGGGGGGGGGGGGGGGGGGGATTGTCCAGTTTGTACACGAAGTGCATCCAATTTTTCCGTAACCCTCTCAACGTCTAAGCACATGCTATGTGTGTGAAATTATGATACCATGCCAAGTTTCAACCTTTTCAGAGCTCATTTGTAGTGCTTTTCAATTTCAGGGTCATTTAGCTCAAAAAAATCATTAAATGCAGGACAAAAAGCAAATGAAGTCAAAAAAGGGTTGAAAAATTATGATGTGGCTTTGAATGGTGCATATTGAACGCACAAAAGGTATGGAGTTAAAATAAGTTAAAAATGAAAGCACTTTGTAATAGATGAGTTTTCGTCCGAAACCCTGATACTTTGAAAGAGATTGTCCAGTTTGTCCAGGAAGTGCATCCAGTGTTTGTCGTAACCCTCTCAACTGTTTAGCACATGCTATGTGGGTGACATTATGATACCATGTCAAGTATCAACCTTTTCAGAGTTCATTTGTAGTGCTTTTCAATATCGGGGTCATTTAGCTCAAAAAAATTCATTAAATGCATGAAAAATAACAAATGAAGTCAGAAAAGGGTTGAAAATTGATGATGTGGCTTTGAACGGTGCATATTGACCGCACAAAAGGTATGGAGTTAAAATAAGATAAAAAATGAAATCCCTTTGTAATAGATGAGTTTTCGTCTGAAACCCTGATACTTTGAAAGAGATTGTCCAGTTTGTACACGAAGTGCGTCCGATTTTTGTCGTCACCATCTCAACTTCTTACACATGCTATGTGGGTGAAATTATGATACCATGCCAAGTTTCAACCTTTTTAGAGCTCATTTGTAGTGCTTTTCTATTTCAGGGTTATTTAGCTCAAAAAATCAACAAATGCATGACAAATAGCAAATGAAGTCAGAAAAGGGTTGAAAATTGATAATGTGGGTTTGAATTGTGCATATTGAACGCACAAAATTTTTGGAGTTAAAATAAGTTAAAAAATGAAATCCCTTTGTAATAGATGAGTTTTCGTCCGAACCGTGATACTTCGAAAAAGATTATCCAGTTTGTACAGGAAGTGCATCCAGTGTTTGTCGTAACCCTCTCAACTGTTTAGCACATGCTATGTGGGTGAAATAATGCTACCATGCCAAGTTTCAACCTTTTTAGAGCTCATTTATAGTGCTTTTCTATTTCTTGGTCATTTAGCTCAAAAAAATAATTAAATGCATGAAAAATAGCAAATGAAGTCAGAAAAGGGTTGAAAATTGATGATGTGGGTTTGAATAGTGCATATTGAACGCAGAAAAAGTCTGAAGTTAAAATAAGTTAAAAAATGAAATCCATTTGTAATACATGAGTTTTCGTCCGAAACCCTTATAGTTTGAAAGTGATTGTAAAGTTTGTACACGAAGTGCATCCAGTGTTTGCCGTAACCCTCTCAACTTCTTAGTACATGCTATGTGGGTGAAATTATGATACCAAGCCAAGTTTCAGCCTTTTCAGAGCTCATTTACAGTGCTTTCCAATTTCAGGGTCATTTAGCGCAAAAAATCATTAAATGCATGAAAAATAACAAATGAAGTCAGAAAAGGGTACAAAATTGATGATGTGGCTTTGTATTGTGCATATTGAATGCGCAAAAGGTATGAAGTTAAAATAAGTTAAAAAATGGAATCCCTTTGTAATAGATGAGTTTTCGTCTGAAAAAGTGATACTTTGAAAGGGATTGTCCAGTTTGTACAGGAAGTGCATCCAGTTTTTGTCGTAACCCTCTCAACTGTTTAGCACATACTATGTGGGTGAAATTATGATACCATGCCAAGTTTCAACCTTTTTAGAGTTCATTTTTACTGATTTTCAATATCAGGGTCATTTAGCTCAAAAAAAAATCGTCAAATGCATGAAAAATAGCAAATGAAGTCGGGAAATGGTTGAAAATTGATGATGTTGCTTTGAATGCTGCATATTGAACGCACAAAATTCTGGACTTAAAATAAGTTAAAAAATGAAATCCCTTTGTAATAGATGAGTTTTCGTCCGAAACCCTGATACTTTGAAATAGATTGTCCAGTTTGTACACGAAGTGCATCCAGTTTTTGCCGTAACCCTCTCAACTGTTTAGCACATGCTATGTGGGTGAAATTATGATACCATGCCAAATTCATCCTTTTCACAGTTCATTTGTAGTACTTTTCAATATCGGGGCCATTTAGCTCAAAAAAATCATTAAATGCTTGAAAAATAGCAAATGAAGTGAGAAAAGGGGGGGGGGGGGGGGGGGGGGGGGGGGGGGGGGGGGGGGGGGGGGGGGGGGGGGGGGGGGGGGGGGGGGGGGGGGGGGGGGGGGGGGGGGGGGGGGGGGGGGGGGGGGGGGGGGGGGGGGGGGGGGGGGGGGGGGGGGGGGGGGGGGGGGGGGGGGGGGGGGGGGGGGGGGGGGGGGGGGGGGGGGGGGGGGGGGGGGGGGGGGGGGGGGGGGGGGGGGGGGGGGGGGGGGGGGGGGGGGGGGGGGGGGGGGGGGGGGGGGGGGGGGGGGGGGGGGGGGGGGGGGGGGGGGGGGGGGGGGGGGGGGGGGGGGGGGGGGGGGGGGGGGGGGGGGGGGGGGGGGGGGTTGAAAATTGATGATGTAGGTTTGAATGGTGCATATTGAACGCACAAAAAGTCTGGAGTTAAAATAAGTTAAATAATGAAATCCCTTTGTAATAAATGAGTTTTCGTCTGAAGCCTTGATACTTTGAAAAAGATTGTCCAGTTTGTACACGAAGTGCATCCAGTTTTTGCCGTAACCCTCTCAATTTCTAAGCACATGCTATGTGTGTGAAATTATGATACCATGCCAAGTTTCAACCTTTTCAGAGCTAATTTGTAGTGCTTTTCAATTTCAAGGTTAATTAGCTCAAAAAAATCATTAAATGCAGTCAGAAAAGGGTTGAAAAATTATGATGTGGCTTTGAATGGTGCATTTTCGTCCGAAACCCTGATAATTTGAAAGAGATTGTCCAGTTTGTCCAGGAAGTGCATCCAGTGTTTGTCGTAACCCTCTCAACTGTTTAGCACATGCTATGTGGGTGAAATTATGATACCATGTCAAGTTTCAACCTTTTCAGAGTTCGTTTGTAGTGCTTTTCAATATCGGGGTCATTTAGCTTAAAAAATTCATTAAATGCATGAAAAATAGCAAATGAAGTCAGAAATGGGTTGAAAATTGATGATGTGGCTTTGAACGGTGCATATTGACTGCACAAAAGGTATGGAGTTAAAATAAGATAAAAATGAAATCCCTTTGTAATAGATGAGTTTTCGTCTGAAACCGTGATACTTTGAAAGATATTGTCCAGTTTGTACATGAAGAGCATACATCTTTTGCCGTAACCCTCTCAACTTTTTAACACATGCTATGTGGGTGAAATTATGATACCATGCCAAGTTTCAACCTTTTCAGAGCTCATTTGTAGCGCTTTTCAATTTCAGGGTCGTTTAGATCAAAGAATCATGCTATGTGGGTGAAATTATGATACCATGCGAAGTTTCAACCTTTTTAGAGGTCATTTGTAGTGCTTTTCTATTTCAGGGCCATTTAGCTCAAAAAATCAATAAATGCATGACAAATAGCAAATGAAGTCAGAAAATGGTTGAAAATTGATGATGTGGCTTTGAATGGTGCATATTGAACACACTAAATTCTGGAGTTAAAATAAGTTAAAAATGAAATCCCTTTGTGATAGATGAGTTTTCGTCTGAAACATTGATACTTTGAAAGAGCTTGTCCAATTTGTACACGAAGTGCATCCCGTTTTTGCCGTAATCCTCTCAACTTCTTAGCACATGCTATGTGGGTGAAATTATGATGCAATGCCAAGTTTCAACCTTTTCAGAGTTCGTTTGTAGTGCTTTTCAATTTCAGGGTCATTTAGCTCAAAAAATCATTAAATGCATGAAAAATATCAAATGAAGTCAGAAAAGGGTTGAAAATTGATGATGTGGCTTTGAATGGTGCATATTGAACGCACAAAAAGTCTGGAGTTAAAATAAGTAAAAAATGAAATATCTTTGTAATAGATGAGTTTTCGTCCGAAACCGTGATACTTCGAAAGAGATTCTCTAGTTTGTACACTAAGTGCATCCATTTTTTGCCGTAACCATCTCAACTTCTAAGCACATGCTATATGGGTGAAATTAGTTTCAACCTTTTCAGAGCTCATTTGTAGTGCTTTTCAATTTCAGGGTCATTTAGCTGAAAAAATCATTAAATGCATGACAAATAGCTAATTAAGTCAGAAAAGGGTTGAAAAATTATGATGTGACTTTCAATGGTGCATATTTAACGCACAAAAGGTATGGAGTTAAGATAAGTTAAAAATGAAAGCACTTTGTAATAGATGAGTTTTCGTCCGAAACCCTGATACTTTGAAAGAGATTGTCCAGTTTGTCCAGGAAGTGCATCCAGTGTTTGTCGTAACCATCTCAACTGTTTAGCACGTGCTATGTGGGTGAAATTATGATACCATGTCAAGTTTCAACCTTTTCAGAGTTCATTTGTAGTGCTTTTCAATATCGGGGTCATTTAGCTCAAAACAATTCATTAAATGCATCAAAAATAGCAAATGAAGTCAGAAAAGGGTTGAAAATTGATGATGTGGCTTTGAACAGTGCATATTGACCACACAAAAGGTATGGAGTTAAAATAAGATAAAAAATTAAATCCCTTTGTAATAGATGAGTTTTCGTCTGAAACCCTGATACTTTGAAAGAGATTGTCCAGTTTGTACACGAAGTGCGTCCGATTTTTGCCGTCACCATCTCAACTTCTTAGCACATGCTATGTGTGTGAAATTATGATACCATGCCAAGTTTCAACCTTTTTAGAGGTCATTTGTAGTGCTTTTCTATTTCAGGGTCATTTAGCTCAAAAAATTAATAAATGCATGACAAATAGCAAATGAAGTCAGAAAATGGTTGAAAATTGATAATGTGGCTTTGAATGGTGCATATTGAACGCACAAAAATTCTGGAGTTAAAATAAGTTAAAAATGAAATCCCTTTGTAATAGATCAGTTTTCGTCTGAAACCTTGATACTTTGAAAGAGATTGTCCAATTTGTACACGAAGTGCATCCAGTTTTTGCCGTAATCCTCTCAACTTCTTAGCACATGCTATGTGGGTGAAATTATGATACCATGCCAAGTTTCAACCTTTTCAGAGTTCGTTTGTAGTGCTTTTCAATTTCAGGGTCATTTAGCTCAAAAAATCATTAAATGCATGAAAAACATCAAATGAACTCATAAAAGGGTTGAAAATTGATGATGTGGGTTTGAATGGTGCATATTGAACGCACAAAAAGTCTGGAGTTAAAATAAGTTAAAAAATGAAATCCCTTTGTAATAAATGAGTTTTCGTCCAAAACCTTGATACTTTGAAAGAGATTGTCCAGTTTGTACACGAAGTGCATCCAATTTTTCCGTAACCCTCTCAACTTCTAAGCACATGCTATGTGTGTGAAATTATGATACCATGCCAAGTTTCAACCTTTTTAGAGCTCATTTGTTGTTTTTTTCTATTTTAGGGTCATTTAGCTCAAAAAAATCATTAATTGCATGACAAGTAGAAAATGAAGTAAGAAAAGGGTTGAAAATTGATGAAAAATAGCAAATGAAGTCAGAAAAGGGTTCAAAATTGATGATGTGGCTTTGAATGGTGCATATTGAACGCACACAAAGTCTGGAGTTAAAATAAGTAAAAAAATGGAATCCCTTTGTAATAGATGAGTTTTCGTCCGAAACCATGATACTTTGAAAGAGATTGTCCAGTTTTTGCCGTAACCCTCTCAACTTCTTAGCACATGCTATGTGTGTGAAATAATGATACCATGCCAAGTTTCAACCTTTTTACAGCTCTTTTGAAGTGCTTTTCTATTTCAGGGTCATTTAGCTCAAAAAATCATTAAATGCGTGACAAATAGCAAATGAAGTCAGAAAAGGGTTGAAACTTGATGATGTGGCTTTGAATGGTGCATATGGAACACATAAAAAGTCTGGAGTTAATATAAGATAAAAGATGAAATCCCTTTGTAATACATGAGTTTTCGTCCGAAACCCTTACACTTTGAAAGAGATTGTCAAGTTTGTAACGAAGTGCATCCAGTTTTTGCCGTAACCTTCGCAACTTATTAACACATGCTATGTGGGTGAAATTATGATACCATGCCAAGTTTCAGCCTTTTCAGAGTTCATTTGTAGTGCTTTTCAATTTCAGGGTCATTTAGCCCAAAAATCATTAAATGCATGAAAAATAGCGAATGAAGTCAGAAAAGGGTTGAAAATTGATGATGTTGTTTGAATTGTGCATATTGAACGCACAAAAGGTATGGAGTTAAAATAAGTTAAAAAACGAAACCCTTTGTAATAGAAGAGTTTTCGTCTGAAACGATGAGACTTTGGAAGAGATTGTCCAGTTTGTACAGGAAGTGCATCCAGTTTTTGTCGTGGGGGGGGGGGGGGGGGGGGGGGGGGGGGGGGGGGGGGGGGGGGGGGGGGGGGGGGGGGGGGGGGGGGGGGGGGGGGGGGGGGGGGGGGGGGGGGGGGGGGGGGGGGGGGGGGGGGGGGGGGGGGGGGGGGGGGGGGGGGGGGGGGGGGGGGGGGGGGGGGGGGGGGGGGGGGGGGGGGGGGGGGGGGGGGGGGGGGGGGGGGGGGGGGGGGGGGGGGGGGGGGGGGGGGGGGGGGGGGGGGGGGGGGGGGGGGGGGGGGGGGGGGGGGGGGGGGGGGGGGGGGGGGGGGGGGGGGGGGGGGGGGGGGGGGGGGGGGGGGGGGGGGGGGGGGGGGGGGGGGGGGGGGGGGGGGGGGGGGGGGGGGGGGGGGGGGGGGGGGGGGGGGGGGGGGGGGGGGGGGGGGGGGGGGGGGGGGGGGGGGGGGGGGGGGGGGGGGGGGGGGGGGGGGGGGGGGGGGGGGGGGGGGGGGGGGGGGGGGGGGGGGGGGGGGGGGGGGGGGGGGGGGGGGGGGGGGGGGGGGGGGGGGGGGGGGGGGGGGGGGGGGGGGGGGGGGGGGGGGGGGGGGGGGGGGGGGGGGGGGGGGGGGGGGGGGGGGGGGGGGGGGGGGGGGGGGGGGGGGGGGGGGGGGGGGGGGGGGGGGGGGGGGGGGGGGGGGGGGGGGGGGGGGGGGGGGGGGGGGGGGGGGGGGGGGGGGGGGGGGGGGGGGGGGGGGGGGGGGGGGGGGGGGGGGGGGGGGGGGGGGGGGGGGGGGGGGGGGGGGGGGGGGGGGGGGGGGGGGGGGGGGGGGGGGGGGGGGGGGGGGGGGGGGGGGGGGGGGGGGGGGGGGGGGGGGGGGGGGGGGGGGGGGGGGGGGGGGGGGGGGGGGGGGGGGGGGGGGGGGGGGGGGGGGGGGGGGGGGGGGGGGGGGGGGGGGGGGGGGGGGGGGGGGGGGGGGGGGGGGGGGGGGGGGGGGGGGGGGGGGGGGGGGGGGGGGGGGGGGGGGGGGGGGGGGGGGGGGGGGGGGGGGGGGGGGGGGGGGGGGGGGGGGGGGGGGGGGGGGGGGGGGGGGGGGGGGGGGGGGGGGGGGGGGGGGGGGGGGGGGGGGGGGGGGGGGGGGGGGGGGGGGGGGGGGGGGGGGGGGGGGGGGGGGGGGGGGGGGGGGGGGGGGGGGGGGGGGGGGGGGGGGGGGGGGGGGGGGGGGGGGGGGGGGGGGGGGGGGGGGGGGGGGGGGGGGGGGGGGGGGGGGGGGGGGGGGGGGGGGGAAAAGTCTGGAGTTAAATAAGTTAAAAAATGAAATTCGTTTGTAATACATGAGTTTTCGTCCGAAACCCTTATAGTTTGAAATAGATTGTAAAGTTTGTACACGAAGTGCATCTAGTGTTTGTCGTAACCCTCTCAACTTCTTAGAACATGCTATGTGGGTGAAATTATGATACCAAGCCAAGTTTCAGCCTTTTCAGAGCTCATTTGAAGTGCTTTTCAATTTCAGGGTCATTTAGCTCAAAAAATCATTAAATGCATGAAAAATAGCAAATGAAGTTAGAAAAGGGTTCAAAATTGATGATGTGGCTTTGAATTGTGCATATTGAACGCACAAAAGGTATGAAGTTAAAATAAGTTAAAAAATGAAATCCCTTTGTAATAGATAAGTTTTCGTCTGAAACCCTGATACTTTGAAATAGATTGTACAGGAAGTGCATCAAGTTTTTGTCATAACCCTCTCAAGTGTTTAGGGCATGCTATGTGGGTGAAATCATGATACCATGCCAAGTTTCAACCTTTTCAGAGTTCATTTGTAGTGCTTTTCAATATCGGGGTCATTTAGCTCAAAAAAATCATTAAATGAATGAAAAATAGCAAATGAAGTCGGGAAAGGGTTGAAAATTGATGATGTTGCTTTGAATGCTGCATATTAAACACACAAAAATTCTGGAGTTAAAATAAGTTAAAAAATGAAATCCCTTTGTAATAGATGAGTTTTCGTCCGAAACCCTGATACTTTGAAATAGATTGTCCAGTTTGTACACTAAGTGCATCCAGTTTTTGCGGTAACCCTCTCAACTATTTAGCACATGCTATGTGGGTGAAATTATGAGACCATGCCAAATTCATCCTTTTCAGAGTTCATTTGTAGTGCTATTCAATATCAGGGTCATTTAGCTCAAAAAAATCATTAAATGCATGAAAAAGAGCAAATGAAGTCAGAAAAGGGTTGAAAATTGATGATGTGGCTTTGAATGGTGCATATTGAACGCACAAAAATTCTGGGGTTAAAATAAGTTAAAAAATGAAATCCAGTTGTAATAAATGAGTTTTCCTCCGAAACCCTAATACTTTGAAAGAGATTGTCCAATTTGTACACGAAGTGCATCCAGTTTTTGCCGTAATCCTCTCAACTTCTTAGCACATGCTATGTGGGTGAAATTATGATACAATGCCAAGTTTCAACCTTTTCAAAGTTCGTTTGTAGTGCTTTTCAATTTCAGGGTCATTTAGCTCAAAAAATCATTAAATGCATGAAAAATATCAAATGAAGTCAGAAAAGGGTTGAAAATTGATGATGTGGCTTTGAATGGTGCATATTGAACGCACAAAAAGTCTGGAGTTAAAATAAGTAAAAAATGAAATATCTTTGTAATAGATGCATTTTCGTCCGAAACCGTGATACTTTGAAAGAGATTGTCCAGTTTGTACATGAAGTGCATCCAGTTTTTGCCGTAACCCTCTCAACTTCTATGCACATGCTATGTGGGTGAAATTATGAGACCATGCCAAGTTTCAACCTTGTCAGAGCTCATTTGTAGTGCTTTTCAATTTCAGGGTCATTTAGCTCAAAAAAATC
Source organism: Thinopyrum obtusiflorum (assembly GCA_036873465.1). NCBI lineage: Eukaryota > Viridiplantae > Streptophyta > Magnoliopsida > Poales > Poaceae > Thinopyrum > Thinopyrum obtusiflorum. The sequence goes on from JAAAWM010009911.1 coordinate 28,103, forward strand.
ATTAAATGCATGACAAATAGCAAATTAAGTCAGAAAAGGGTTGAAAAATTATGATGTGACTTTGAATGGTGCATATTTAACGCACAAAAGGTATGGAGTTAAAATAAGTTAAAAATGAAAGCACTTTGTAATAGATGAGTTTTCGTCCGAAACCCTGATACTTTGAAACAGATTGTCCAGTTTGTACACGAAGTGCATCCAGTGTTTGTCGTAACCCTCTCAAGTGTTTAGGACAAGCTATGTGGGTGAAATTATGATACCATGCCAAGATTCAACCTTTTCAGAGTTCATTTGTAGTGCTTTTCAATATCGGGGTCATTTAGCTCAAAAAAATCATTAAATGAATGAAAAATAGCAAATGAAGTCGGGAAAGGGTTGAAAATTGATGATGTTGCTTTGAATGCTGCATATTGAACACACAAAAAGTCTTGGGTTAAAATAAGTAAAAAAATGAAATCCCTTTGTAATAGATGAGTTTTCGTCCGAAACCGTGATACTTTGAAAGATATTGTCCAGTTTGTACACGAAGAGCATACATCTTTTGCCGTAACCCTCTCAACTTTTTAACACATGCTATGTGGGTGAAATTATGATACCATGCCAAGTTTCAACCTTTTCAGAGCTCATTTGTAGCGCTTTTCAATTTTAGGGTCGTTTAGATCAAAGAATCATGCTATGTGGGTGAAATTATGATACCATGCCAAGTTTCAACCTTTTTAGAGCTCATTTGTAGTTTTTTTCTATTTTACGGTCATTTAGCTCAAAAAATCATTAAATGCATGACAAATAGAAAATGAAGTCAGAAAAGGTTTGAAAATTGATGATGTGGCTTTGAATAGTGCATATTGAACGCAGAAAAAGTCTGAAGTTAAAATAAGTTAAAAAATGAAATCCATTTGTAATACATGAGTTTTCGTCCGAAACCCTTATAGTTTGAAAGAGATTGTAAAGTTTGTACACGAAGTGCATCTAGTTTTTGCCGTAACCCTCTCAACTTCTAAGCACATGCTATGTGGGTGAAATTATGATACCAAGCCAAGTTTCAGCCTTTTCAGAGCTCATTTGCAGTGCTTTCGAATTTCAGGGTCATTTAGCTCAAAAAATCATTAAACGCATGAAGAATAGCAAATGAAGTCAGAAAAGGGTACAAAATTGATGATGTGGCTTTGAATTGTGCATATTGAACGCACAAAAGGTATGAAGTTAAAATTAGTTAAAAAATGGAATCCCTTTGTAATAGATGAGTTTTCGTCTGAAACATTGATACTTTGAAAGGGATTGTCCAGTTTGTACAGGAAGTGCATCCAGTTTTTGTCGTAACCCTCTCAACTGTTTAGCACATACTATGTGGGTGAAATTATGATACCATGCCAAGTTTCAACCTTTTCAGAGTTCATTTGTAGTGCTTTTCAATATCAGGGTCATTTAGCTCAAAAAAATCATCAAATGCATGAAAAATACCAAATGAAGTCGGGAAATGGTTGAAAATTGATGATGTTGCTTTGAATGCTGCATATTGAACGCACAAAAATTCTGGAGTTAAAATAAGTTAAAAAATGAAATCCCTTTGTAATAGATGAGTTTTCGTCCGAAACCCTGATACTTTGAAATAGATTGTCCAGTTTGTACACGAAGTGCATCCAGTTTTTGCCGTAACCCTCTCAACTGTTTAGCACATGCTATGTGGGTGAAATTATGATACCATGCCAAATTCATCCTTTTCAGAGTTTATTTGTAGTACTTTTCAATATCGGGGTCATTTAGGTCAAAAAATCATTAAATGCATGAAAAATAGCAAATGAAGTGAGAAAAGGGTTGAAAATTGATGATGTGGCTTAGAATGGTGCATATTGAACGCACAAAAATTCTGGAGTTAAGATAAGTTAAAAAATGAAATCCCTTTGTAATAGATGAGTTTTCGTCCGAAACCTTGATACTTTGAAAGAGATTGTCCAATTTGTACATGAAGTGCATCCAGTTTTTGCCGTAATCCTCTTAACTTCTTAGCACATGCTATGTGGGTGAAATTGTGATACCATGCCAAGTTTCATCCTTTTCAGAGTTCGTTGTAGTGCTTTTCAATTTCAGGGTCATTTAGCTCAAAAAATCATTAAATGCATGAAAAATATCAAATGAAGTCAGAAAAGGGTTGAAAATTGATGATGTAGGTTTGAATGGTACATATTGAACGCACAAAAAGTCTGGAGTTAAAATAAGTAAAAAATGAAATCCCTTTGTAATAAATGAGTTTTCGTCCGAAACCTTGATACTTTGAAAGAGATTGTCTAGTTTGTACACGAAGTGCATCCAGTTTTTGCCGTAACCCTCTCAATTTCTAAGCACATGCTATGTGTGTGAAATTATGATACCAAGCCAAGTTTCAGCCTTTTCAGAGCTCATTTACAGTGCTTTCCAATTTCAGGGTCATTTAGCTCAAAAAATCATTAAATGCATGAAAAATAGCAA
>JAAAWM010009912.1:0-30575 GCA_036873465.1 Thinopyrum obtusiflorum
TCATATCCTTGGAGTGAAAGATGTTATATTTGACAAGGATAGATTGTGCAGTGCTTGTCAAGCAGGAAAACGGGTTGGAGGAAGCCACCCCGTGAAGAACATCATGACCACGAGAAGACCGCTCGAGCTACTTCATATGGATCTCTTCAGTCCAAATGCCTATAAAAGTCTCAGTGGAAACTCGTTTGGTTTAGTCATAGTCGATGATTTTTCAAGATTTACGTGGGTGTTCTTTCTTGATGATAAGTCGCAGGTCCAAAAGATCTTCAAGAACTTCGCTAGGAAGGCCCAAAATCAATTTGAAGTGAAGATCAAGAAGGTTTGCAGCGACAACGGAACGGAGTTCAAGAACGCCAATGTGGACACCTTTCTTGACGAAGAAGGGATGTCACATGAGTTCTCGGCGTACACACCTCAACAAAATGGAGTTGTTGAGAGGAAGAACCGGACTCTTATTGAGATGGCGAGAACGATGCTTGATGAGTACAAGACGCCAAAACACTTTTGGGCGAAAGCGGTTGAGACAGCTTGTCATGCAACAAATCGTCTATATCTTCACAAGCTACTCGGCAAGACGGCATACGAGCTTCTCACCGGTAACAAACCCCAAGTTGGATACTTTCGAGTATTCGTCTCAAAGTGCTATATTCTTGATAAGCATCGTCGTTCTAAATTTGCTCCTAAATCTCATGAGGGTTTCCTACTCGGTTACGGCTCAAACTCTCACACTTACCGTGTCTACAACAATTTCACCCGAAAGGTTGAAGAGACGGTAGATGTGAAGTTTGATGAATCTAACGGCTCGCAAGTAGAGCAATTGCCAATTGATGTAGGAAAGAAAGACCCTTCGGAAGCAATCCAAGACTTGTCTATTGGCAAGGTTCGTCCAACGGAGGTGAAGGAGAGTACCTCGTCCATCCAAGTGGAAGCCTCTACCTCACGACAGGGTGAACCAAGAGTTGGCACGGAGGCATCCACAAGTGGGACACGCCAAGATGAAGAAAACGAGGAAGTACACCAAGACGAACCTCATCAACCTCCTTCTCCACCTCGACAAGAGAACGACAACATCAACAACGAAGAAGGCCAAGAGGAAGAACAATATGATGAAGATGTTCCACCCCGACCTAAGCAAAAGCTCTCATGAGTTAGAGCAAGAGTCTCAAGAGATCATCCCGTTGAGCAAATCTATGACGATATCCAAACCGGGAGAATTACACGCTCTAAAACACGCTTAGCTAACTTTTGTGAGCATTACTCATTTATTTCTAGTATTGAACCAATGAAGGTTGAAGATGCTCTAGAAGATCCGGATTGGATAAATGCCATGCACGAAGAGCTACACAATTTCGAGAGGAACCAAGTTTGGACCTTGGTTGAGAAGCCCGACAACAACCAGAATGTCATTGGAACCAAATGGGTGTTTCGGAATAAGCAAGATGAAGATGGACAAGTTGTACGCAACAAGGCCCGACTTGTCGCCCAAGGCTACACTCAAGTTGAAGGTATAGACTATGGTGAGACATATGCCCCCGTTGCTAGACTTGAGTCCATACGCATCTTACTTGCCTATGCAAATCATCATGATATTACCTTATACCAAATGGACATCAAAAGTGCTTTTCTAAATGGTGAAATTGAGGAGGAAGTTTATGTTAAACAACCTCCCGGCGTTATCAATCCTAAGAAACCTAATCATGTTTACAAACTTCACAAAGCTCTTTATGGTCTTAAACAAGCTCCTAGAGCGTGGTATAAATGCTTGACCAAGTTCCTTATTGAAAAAGTCTTTGAGATTGGAAAAATTGATTCAAATTTTTACTAAAAGGGTTAATGGTGAATTATTTGTGTGCCAAATTTAGGTTGATGATATCATATTTGGTTCGACTAACCCTCATTTTAGTGAAAAGTTTGGAAAGCTAATGTCGGAGAAGTTTGAGATGTCTATGATGAGTGAGCTCAAGTTCTTTCTTGGTTTGCAAATCAAGCAAACTAAGGAGGGTACCTTTGTCTCTCAAACAAAGTACACCAAGGACTTGTTCAAGAAGTTCAACATGCAAGAATGCAAAGGTATGAATACACCCATGCCTACTAGTGGACATCTTGACTTGACCAAGGATGGCGAACCCCCCCCCCCCCCCCCCCCCCCCCCCCCCCCCCCCCCCCCCCCCCCCCCCCCCCCCCCCCCCCCCCCCCCCCCCCCCCCCCCCCCCCCCCCCCCCCCCCCCCCCCCCCCCCCCCCCCCCCCCCCCCCCCCCCCCCCCCCCCCCCCCCCCCCCCCCCCCCCCCCCCCCCCCCCCCCCCCCCCCCCCCCCCCCCCCCCCCCCCCCCCCCCCCCCCCCCCCCCCCCCCCCCCCCCCCCCCCCCCCCCCCCCCCCCCCCCCCCCCCCCCCCCCCCCCCCCCCCCCCCCCCCCCCCCCCCCCCCCCCCCCCCCCCCCCCCCCCCCCCCCCCCCCCCCCCCCCCCCCCCCCCCCCCCCCCCCCCCCCCCCCCCCCCCCCCCCCCCCCCCCCCCCCCCCCCCCCCCCCCCCCCCCCCCCCCCCCCCCCCCCCCCCCCCCCCCCCCCCCCCCCCCCCCCCCCCCCCCCCCCCCCCCCCCCCCCCCCCCCCCCCCCCCCCCCCCCCCCCCCCCCCCCCCCCCCCCCCCCCCCCCCCCCCCCCCCCCCCCCCCCCCCCCCCCCCCCCCCCCCCCCCCCCCCCCCCCCCCCCCCCCCCCCCCCCCCCCCCCCCCCCCCCCCCCCCCCCCCCCCCCCCCCCCCCCCCCCCCCCCCCCCCCCCCCCCCCCCCCCCCCCCCCCCCCCCCCCCCCCCCCCCCCCCCCCCCCCCCCCCCCCCCCCCCCCCCCCCCCCCCCCCCCCCCCCCCCCCCCCCCCCCCCCCCCCCCCCCCCCCCCCCCCCCCCCCCCCCCCCCCCCCCCCCCCCCCCCCCCCCCCCCCCCCCCCCCCCCCCCCCCCCCCCCCCCCCCCCCCCCCCCCCCCCCCCCCCCCCCCCCCCCCCCCCCCCCCCCCCCCCCCCCCCCCCCCCCCCCCCCCCCCCCCCCCCCCCCCCCCCCCCCCCCCCCCCCCCCCCCCCCCCCCCCCCCCCCCCCCCCCCCCCCCCCCCCCCCCCCCCCCCCCCCCCCCCCCCCCCCCCCCCCCCCCCCCCCCCCCCCCCCCCCCCCCCCCCCCCCCCCCCCCCCCCCCCCCCCCCCCCCCCCCCCCCCCCCCCCCCCCCCCCCCCCCCCCCCCCCCCCCCCCCCCCCCCCCCCCCCCCCCCCCCCCCCCCCCCCCCCCCCCCCCCCCCCCCCCCCCCCCCCCCCCCCCCCCCCCCCCCCCCCCCCCCCCCCCCCCCCCCCCCCCCCCCCCCCCCCCCCCCCCCCCCCCCCCCCCCCCCCCCCCCCCCCCCCCCCCCCCCCCCCCCCCCCCCCCCCCCCCCCCCCCCCCCCCCCCCCCCCCCCCCCCCCCCCCCCCCCCCCCCCCCCCCCCCCCCCCCCCCCCCCCCCCCCCCCCCCCCCCCCCCCCCCCCCCCCCCCCCCCCCCCCCCCCCCCCCCCCCCCCCCCCCCCCCCCCCCCCCCCCCCCCCCCCCCCCCCCCCCCCCCCCCCCCCCCCCCCCCCCCCCCCCCCCCCCCCCCCCCCCCCCCCCCCCCCCCCCCCCCCCCCCCCCCCCCCCCCCCCCCCCCCCCCCCCCCCCCCCCCCCCCCCCCCCCCCCCCCCCCCCCCCCCCCCCCCCCCCCCCCCCCCCCCCCCCCCCCCCCCCCCCCCCCCCCCCCCCCCCCCCCCCCCCCCCCCCCCCCCCCCCCCCCCCCCCCCCCCCCCCCCCCCCCCCCCCCCCCCCCCCCCCCCCCCCCCCCCCCCCCCCCCCCCCCCCCCCCCCCCCCCCCCCCCCCCCCCCCCCCCCCCCCCCCCCCCCCCCCCCCCCCCCCCCCCCCCCCCCCCCCCCCCCCCCCCCCCCCCCCCCCCCCCCCCCCCCCCCCCCCCCCCCCCCCCCCCCCCCCCCCCCCCCCCCCCCCCCCCCCCCCCCCCCCCCCCCCCCCCCCCCCCCCCCCCCCCCCCCCCCCCCCCCCCCCCCCCCCCCCCCCCCCCCCCCCCCCCCCCCCCCCCCCCCCCCCCCCCCCCCCCCCCCCCCCCCCCCCCCCCCCCCCCCCCCCCCCCCCCCCCCCCCCCCCCCCCCCCCCCCCCCCCCCCCCCCCCCCCCCCCCCCCCCCCCCCCCCCCCCCCCCCCCCCCCCCCCCCCCCCCCCCCCCCCCCCCCCCCCCCCCCCCCCCCCCCCCCCCCCCCCCCCCCCCCCCCCCCCCCCCCCCCCCCCCCCCCCCCCCCCCCCCCCCCCCCCCCCCCCCCCCCCCCCCCCCCCCCCCCCCCCCCCCCCCCCCCCCCCCCCCCCCCCCCCCCCCCCCCCCCCCCCCCCCCCCCCCCCCCCCCCCCCCCCCCCCCCCCCCCCCCCCCCCCCCCCCCCCCCCCCCCCCCCCCCCCCCCCCCCCCCCCCCCCCCCCCCCCCCCCCCCCCCCCCCCCCCCCCCCCCCCCCCCCCCCCCCCCCCCCCCCCCCCCCCCCCCCCCCCCCCCCCCCCCCCCCCCCCCCCCCCCCCCCCCCCCCCCCCCCCCCCCCCCCCCCCCCCCCCCCCCCCCCCCCCCCCCCCCCCCCCCCCCCCCCCCCCCCCCCCCCCCCCCCCCCCCCCCCCCCCCCCCCCCCCCCCCCCCCCCCCCCCCCCCCCCCCCCCCCCCCCCCCCCCCCCCCCCCCCCCCCCCCCCCCCCCCCCCCCCCCCCCCCCCCCCCCCCCCCCCCCCCCCCCCCCCCCCCCCCCCCCCCCCCCCCCCCCCCCCCCCCCCCCCCCCCCCCCCCCCCCCCCCCCCCCCCCCCCCCCCCCCCCCCCCCCCCCCCCCCCCCCCCCCCCCCCCCCCCCCCCCCCCCCCCCCCCCCCCCCCCCCCCCCCCCCCCCCCCCCCCCCCCCCCCCCCCCCCCCCCCCCCCCCCCCCCCCCCCCCCCCCCCCCCCCCCCCCCCCCCCCCCCCCCCCCCCCCCCCCCCCCCCCCCCCCCCCCCCCCCCCCCCCCCCCCCCCCCCCCCCCCCCCCCCCCCCCCCCCCCCCCCCCCCCCCCCCCCCCCCCCCCCCCCCCCCCCCCCCCCCCCCCCCCCCCCCCCCCCCCCCCCCCCCCCCCCCCCCCCCCCCCCCCCCCCCCCCCCCCCCCCCCCCCCCCCCCCCCCCCCCCCCCCCCCCCCCCCCCCCCCCCCCCCCCCCCCCCCCCCCCCCCCCCCCCCCCCCCCCCCCCCCCCCCCCCCCCCCCCCCCCCCCCCCCCCCCCCCCCCCCCCCCCCCCCCCCCCCCCCCCCCCCCCCCCCCCCCCCCCCCCCCCCCCCCCCCCCCCCCCCCCCCCCCCCCCCCCCCCCCCCCCCCCCCCCCCCCCCCCCCCCCCCCCCCCCCCCCCCCCCCCCCCCCCCCCCCCCCCCCCCCCCCCCCCCCCCCCCCCCCCCCCCCCCCCCCCCCCCCCCCCCCCCCCCCCCCCCCCCCCCCCCCCCCCCCCCCCCCCCCCCCCCCCCCCCCCCCCCCCCCCCCCCCCCCCCCCCCCCCCCCCCCCCCCCCCCCCCCCCCCCCCCCCCCCCCCCCCCCCCCCCCCCCCCCCCCCCCCCCCCCCCCCCCCCCCCCCCCCCCCCCCCCCCCCCCCCCCCCCCCCCCCCCCCCCCCCCCCCCCCCCCCCCCCCCCCCCCCCCCCCCCCCCCCCCCCCCCCCCCCCCCCCCCCCCCCCCCCCCCCCCCCCCCCCCCCCCCCCCCCCCCCCCCCCCCCCCCCCCCCCCCCCCCCCCCCCCCCCCCCCCCCCCCCCCCCCCCCCCCCCCCCCCCCCCCCCCCCCCCCCCCCCCCCCCCCCCCCCCCCCCCCCCCCCCCCCCCCCCCCCCCCCCCCCCCCCCCCCCCCCCCCCCCCCCCCCCCCCCCCCCCCCCCCCCCCCCCCCCCCCCCCCCCCCCCCCCCCCCCCCCCCCCCCCCCCCCCCCCCCCCCCCCCCCCCCCCCCCCCCCCCCCCCCCCCCCCCCCCCCCCCCCCCCCCCCCCCCCCCCCCCCCCCCCCCCCCCCCCCCCCCCCCCCCCCCCCCCCCCCCCCCCCCCCCCCCCCCCCCCCCCCCCCCCCCCCCCCCCCCCCCCCCCCCCCCCCCCCCCCCCCCCCCCCCCCCCCCCCCCCCCCCCCCCCCCCCCCCCCCCCCCCCCCCCCCCCCCCCCCCCCCCCCCCCCCCCCCCCCCCCCCCCCCCCCCCCCCCCCCCCCCCCCCCCCCCCCCCCCCCCCCCCCCCCCCCCCCCCCCCCCCCCCCCCCCCCCCCCCCCCCCCCCCCCCCCCCCCCCCCCCCCCCCCCCCCCCCCCCCCCCCCCCCCCCCCCCCCCCCCCCCCCCCCCCCCCCCCCCCCCCCCCCCCCCCCCCCCCCCCCCCCCCCCCCCCCCCCCCCCCCCCCCCCCCCCCCCCCCCCCCCCCCCCCCCCCCCCCCCCCCCCCCCCCCCCCCCCCCCCCCCCCCCCCCCCCCCCCCCCCCCCCCCCCCCCCCCCCCCCCCCCCCCCCCCCCCCCCCCCCCCCCCCCCCCCCCCCCCCCCCCCCCCCCCCCCCCCCCCCCCCCCCCCCCCCCCCCCCCCCCCCCCCCCCCCCCCCCCCCCCCCCCCCCCCCCCCCCCCCCCCCCCCCCCCCCCCCCCCCCCCCCCCCCCCCCCCCCCCCCCCCCCCCCCCCCCCCCCCCCCCCCCCCCCCCCCCCCCCCCCCCCCCCCCCCCCCCCCCCCCCCCCCCGGGGGGGGGTGATTAGACCCTCAACAAGCAAAATTAGCAGTTTTTAAGTTCTTCAAGTTCAGGTGGAGTTCTAGCACAAGTTTAAACATTCACAATACATTTCAAGCAAGCATGGCAAGAGTATATGAGCAGTGGAAAGTAAAGCATGCAAGTTGCAAGAAAGTAAAGGGATGGGATTGGAGTGTGCAAACGCAATTGGAGACACGAAGATTTTTGGCATGGTTCTGATAGGTGGTGCTATCGTACATCCACGTTGGTGGAAACTTCAACCCACGAAGGGCAACGGTTGCGCGAGTCCACGGAGGGCTCCACCAACGAAGGGTCCACGATGAAGCAACCTTGTCTATCCCACCATGGCCATCACCCACGAAGGACTTGCCTCACTTGGGTAGATCTTCACGAAGTAGGTGATCTCCATGCCCTTACAAACTCCTTGGTTAAACTCCACAATCTTGACGGAGGCTCCCAAGTGACACCAAACCAATCTAGGAGACACCACTTGAAAGTGCAACTATCCCTGGGTGGTTTTGGTAATTCCTAACAACATATAGCTCATTGAGCTAATGCGTAGAATTGCGTGGAGAACGTTTGGGGCCCTAGCTTGGGCGCTTTGGACCACTAGAAACAAACTGTCCATTGAAGGAATCATTCCTTCGCATCCTGCTAACTACATCTTCAAATGGGCTTTATTCTTTCAGCAGTGGAGACCGCTGGGAAGGAGGGAAGACAGTGATGCGGCGTCGGAGGTGCTTCGTAAGATCAACCAGCTTCACGCTATCCACAGGAGCACCTAGTTTCCTTATTTACATAGCGCTCTCTTGAGCTGCAACTTGTACCCACTATATTGCTGCTACTTCTTTACCTTCCTGGGCTGTAATTCTCATATACTTGCGACTTCTATTGCTTTATTAATTTAAAGCAGGGCGCGGCTTGTGCCTTCTCTCTAAAAAAAAGATGTATGACTATGGCAATGTTCATCTTTATGAATTCTAATGACTTCCGAGATAATGTTACTAATGATTCCAACATCTCCTTTGGCACACATAAGGTCACGAAGCTCAAATAAACAATCACCAAACTTAGGATCATTAGGATTCATCTTATTTAAAGCAATGGACTTTTGAAGAATCACATCTAGATTTTTCAAGGAATAGTTTGGGAACCGTTCCTCGAGAAATCTTCATATGGTGTAAGCACATTCAAGAGTAGGCAAGTAACCAATCAAATTTCTAGGCAATCCTCTAATGATAAGATTGATAGTTCTAAGATTGCGGATCATGTCAAGTGACTCATCGGGGGTAGAATGCAAGGGGTCAACAAGGGGTGCATACAGGCTAGTAATGCACTTGTTCAAATGATATTCATTGAAAATCTCAAGCATCTCATTTTTCCAAGCATTAAAGAACTCTCCATCAAGCATAGGCAATCTACGTCTAAAACTCCCCATCATAGACTCATCCATCTTCCTCCAATGGTGATTAAACCAAAGCAATGGAGACCAATGCTCTAATACCAATTGAAAGGATCGAGAAGAGGTGTCTAGAGGGGGGGGGGGGGCCCCCGGGGGGGGTGATTAGACCCTCAACAAGCAAAAGTAGCAGTTTTAAGTTCTTCAAGTTGAGGTTGAGTTTTAGCACAAGTTTAAGCATTCACAATACATTTCAAGCAATCATGGCAAGAGTATATGAGCAGCGGAAAGTAAAGCATGCAAGTTGCAAGAAAGTAAAAGAATGGGATTGGAGTGTGCAAACGCAATTAGATACACAGAGATTTTTGGCGTGGTTCCGATAGGTGGTGCTATCGTACATACACGTTGGTGGAGACTTCAACCCAGGAAGGGTAACAGTTGCGCGAGTCCACGGAGGGCTCCACCCACGAAGGGTCCACGAAAAAGCAACCTTGTCTATCCCACCATGGCCATCGCCCACGAAGGACATGCCTCACTCGGGTAGATCTTCACGAAGTAGGCGATCTTCTTGCCCTTACAAACTCCTTGGTTCAACTCCACAATCTTGACGGAGGCTCCCAAGTGACACCTAACCAATCTAGGAGACACCACTCTCCGAAAGGTAATAGATGGTGTGTTGATGATGAACTCCTTGCTCTTGTGCTTCAAATGATAGTCTCCCCAACACTCAACTCTCTCTCATAGATTTGGCTATGGTGGTAAGATGATTTGAGTGGAAAGCAACTTGGGGAAGGCTAGAGATCAAGATTCTTGTGGTTGGATTGGAATGTCTTGGTCTCAACACATGAGTAGGTGGTTCTCTCTTAGAAAATGAGTAGTGGAAGTGTAGGCACGTTCTGATGGCTCTCTCTTGAATAGAGAAGGGGGTGGAGGGGTATATATAGCCTCCACACAAAATCTAACCGTTACACACATTTGAGCCAACTCGGTCAGACGGAATAGGTGAACTCGGTGAGACCGATTCAGTCAAAAAATGTGAACATTAGGATTCTCGATGGGACCGACATGATCAACTCGGTGGGACTGATGTGCTAGGGTTAGGGCAAAACCTTATCTCGGTTTGACCGATTACACGAACTCGGTGAGACCGATGATACGTCTCCAACGTATCTATAATTTTTGATTGTTCCATGCTATTATATTATCCATCTAGGATGTTTTATATGCATTTATATGCTATTTTATATGATTTTTGGGACTAACCTATTAACCTAGAGCCCAGTGCCAGTTTCTGTTTTTCCTTGTTTTTGAGTATCGCAGAAAAGGAATACCAAACAGAGTCCAATTGACGTGCCAATTTTTGATGATTTTTTATGGACCAGAAGAGTCCCGGGCTGTCCGCGAGGGTGGGGGGTGCACCCTACCCCCCTGGGCGTGGGCCCCTATCTCGTGGACGACTCGGAGACCCCCCTGACATGAGACCGACGCCAAAAATTCCTATAAATACAGAAACCTCCAGAACATAACCTAGATCGGGAGTTCCACTGCCGCAAGCCTCTGTAGCCACCAAAAACCAATCAGGACCTTGTTCCGGCACCCTGCCGGAGGGGGGATCCATCACCGGTGGCCATCTTCATCACTCATCATCCCGGCGATCTCCATGACGAGGAGGGAGTAGTTCACCCTCGGGGCTAAGGGTATGTACCAGTAGCTATGTGTTTGATCTCTCTCTCTCGTGTTCTTGAGGTGATACGATCTTGATGTATCGCGAGCTTTGCTATTATACTTGGATCTTATGATGTTTCTCCCCCTCTACTCTCTTGTAATGGATTGAGTTTTCCCTTTGAAGTGATCTTATCGGATTAAGACTTTAAGGATTTGAGAACACTTGATGTATGTCTTGCCGTGCTTATCTGTGGTTACAATGGGATATCACGTGATTCACTTGATGTATGTTTTGGTGATCAACTTGTGGGTTCCGCCCATGAACCTATGCATAGGGGTTGGCACACGTTTTCGTCTTGACTCTCCGGTAGAAACTTTGGGGCACTCTTTGAAGTTCTTTGTGTTGGTTGAATAGATGAATCTGAGATTGTGTGATGCATATCGTATAATCATACCCACGGATACTTGAGGTGACATTGGAGTATATAGGTGACATTAGGGTTTTGGTTGATTTGTGTCTTAAGGTGTTATTCTAGTATGAACTCTATGATAGATCGAACCGAAAGAATAGCTTCGTATTATTTTACTACGGACTCTTGAATAGATCGAGCAGAAAGAATAACTTTGAGGTGGTTTCATACCCTACCATAATCTCTTCATTTTGTTCTCCGCTATTAGTGACTTTGGAGTGACTCTTTGTTGCATGTTGAGGCCCCCCCCCCCCCCCCCCCCCCCCCCCCCCCCGGCACGACCACAACGAGAAGAATAAGGCTGCAACATCCAAGACAAGGCCAAGCAAAAGAGATAGGCCCTTTGAGAAATCAAAGGGCGGATCAAGAAGACCAAGACCAACCAAAGGAGCAAGATGTCACTAAGGAAAAACCTCCCTTACTGGGCAGGCTAGCCTAGCGAGGTCGAGGTTACCCTGAAGACAAGTCTCAAGACTCCCCCGGCAGGCTTGCCGGGGACGCCGAAGGCGGTTTACCCCGCCAAGGCTCCACCGCTCCACCTCACAGCAACGCAAGTCATCTATCGGTGTGGTGTCGAGCCCCCAAGTGATTAAGTGGCTGTTACTTGTCACGCGGCAGCCATTTCTGAAGGAAATCACCTCCAAATGGCACCCGTCCAGCGGTGTGTCACGCAGGCAGACGAGAAGGTGGCTGCATGGCGCGGCAAAGCTTGCCGAGCCACGCCACGGTGTGACATTAAGTTGTGCATTTAATGCGCCTTGTCCTGTCTACAGAGTTAGGTATGATAGCACTGTGGCTATCTAATCATGGGATAATGACTATTTTGCCATTGTGGTAACCCCTTGGCCTATAAAAGGAGGGCCTTGGCTACCTTAGAGAGGATTCAGACCTCTGCAACTCATATGCACCTAGCTGCTCTCGTCCTGAGGTAACCTTGTGGGGCAAGAGTGCCGCGTTTCCACACCGTCCATACGTCAATCCACCAAAAGCAGGAGTAGGGTGATGTCTACTTTCTTCTTGTAGACTCGTGTTGGGCCTCCAAGCGCAGAGTTTTGTAGAACAGTAGCAAATTTCCCTCAAGTGGATGACCTAAGGTTTATCAATCTGTGGGAGGCCTAGGATGAAGATGGTCTCTCTCAAACAACCCTGCAACCAAATAACAAAGAGTATCTTGTGTCCCCAACACACCCAATACAATGGTAAATTATATAGGTGCACTAGTTCGGCGAAGAGATGGTGATACAAGTGTAATATGGATAGTAGATATAGGTTTTTGTAATCTAAAAATATTAAAATAGCATGGTAACTAGTAACAAAAGTGAGCAAAAATGGTATTGCAATGCTTAGAAACAAGGCTTAGGGTTCATAGTTTCACTATTGCAAGTTCTCTCAACAATGATAACATAATTAGATCATATGGCAATCCCTCAACGTGCGACAAAAATCACTCCAAAGTTCCTATCGCGGAGAACATAAGATGAAATTGCTTGTAGGGTAGGGGGGGGGGGGGGGGGGGGGGGGGGGGGGGGGGGGGGGGGGGGGGGGGGGGGGGGGGGGGGGGGGGGGGGGGGGGGGGGGGGGGGGGGGGGGGGGGGGGGGGGGGGGGGGGGGGGGGGGGGGGGGGGGGGGGGGGGGGGGGGGGGGGGGGGGGGGGGGGGGGGGGGGGGGGGGGGGGGGGGGGGGGGGGGGGGGGGGGGGGGGGGGGGGGGGGGGGGGGGGGGGGGGGGGGGGGATCAAACAATTTCAGATTCATAATACTCGATCCAACACAAAGAACCTCAAAGAGTGCCCCAAGATTTCTACCGGAGAAACAAGGATGAAAACGTGCATCAACCCCTATGCATATATTACCCCAATGTCACCTCAGGAATCTGCAAGTTGAGTGCCAAAACATATATCAAGTGAATCAATATAATACCGCATTATCACCACGGGTATTCATATGCAAGACATATATCAAGCGCTCTCAAATCCATAAAAGTATTCAATCCGATAAAACAAAATCTCAAAGGGAAAAATCAATTCATCACAATAAGATAGAGAGGGGAAAACACCATATGATCCAACTATATTAACAAAGCATGTGATACATCAAGATCGTGCCATCTCAAGAACACGAGAGAGAGAGATACATCTTTGAATTACTCCGGTAGCGCTTTTCTTGTAGAGCTCTCCGTCGTGGACCTTGTAGGCTTTCGAGCGTCGGACAATGCAGCGAGCCTCATTATGATCCTCAGGGAGCTCTCGCCTATTAAGGTAGGCCAAGAAGGGTTCGGTCCATGGGGCAATGACTGCCATGATAAGATGGGCCGATGGTGTTATTTCGGTGGCTGAGCCCCCGATGATATCAGTATTGTGTTCAAAATCTGGGGGTATAATCGGGTCTGGGGTGGTTTTCCGCTCTCCCCTTGCCACACTACGGATGGCTTGAAGAGCCTTTCCAGAAATATGTTAGGCTAGACGGGGTCACGCTTGGCGCCGATGCGAGCAAGGACATCCGCCGCTTGATTACTTTCTTGAGCCACATGATGAAACTCGAGCCCCTCGAACCGAGCCGACATTTTGAGAACGGCATTACGATAGGTCGCCATCTTCGGATCTTTGGCATTGAAGCCTCCATTTATTTGCGATATTGCGAGGTTTGAATCCCCGCGCACCTCCAGGCGTTGTATGCCCATGGAGACGGCCATCCGAAGACTATGCAATACGGCCTCGTATTCGGCTGCATTGTTGGAGTCTGTATAATATTTGGAGTACGTACTGAACTGTGTCTCCAGTGGGGGATGTTAAGACAACACCCGCTCCTAAGCCCGCCAGCATTTTGGAGCCATCGAAGTGCATGACCCAGTTGGAATATGTGCCGTACTCTTTAGGGAGTTCGGCCTCTGTCCGTTCGGTGACGAAGTCGGCCAGTACTTGGGATTTAATGGCCCGGCGCGGTTTGTATGTTATGTCGAATGGAAGGAGCTCAATGGCCCACTTGGCAATCCGGCCTGTGGCATCGCGGTTGTTTATTATGTCATTCAGTGGTACTTCAGAAGCCACAATGATCGAGCACTCTTGGAAGTAGTGTCGCAGCTTCCGGGATGCCATGAAGACCGCGTATGCTATCTTTTGGTAATGAGGGTACCGGGATTTGCATGGTGTGAGGACAGTGGATACGTAGTATACCGGCTTCTGAAGCAGGAATTTGTGTCTGTCCTCCTCTCACTCAACGACGAGCACCGCGCTCACCACTTGGTGCGTTGCCGATATGTATAATAGCATGGGTTCGCCGACGTTCGGTGCGGCCAGGATTGGTTTGCTCGCTAAAAGAACCTTTATTTCTTCCAGTCCGGCCGTTGCCGCATCCGTCCACTCGAAGTGGTCAGTGTGTCGGAGACGGCGATAGAGTGGCATCGCTTTTTCTCCTAGTCTGGAGATAAAGCGGCTTAAAGCTGCCACACATCCGGCTAGTTTTTGGTACTGTTTAAGGTCTGTTGGCGTAGCCAATTGTGACAAAGCTCAGATTTTGGCTGGATTTGCTTCAATTCCTCTATTGGAAACGATGAAGCCCAGTAGTTTTCCAGCGGGAACGCCAAAAACACACTTTTCTGGATTAAGCTTGATGTCATATGTACAGAGGTTGTCGAATGTGAGATGCAGATCGTCTATCAATGACTCGATGTGCCTAGTTTTGATGACGACGTCATCCACATATGCTTCAACTATCTTGCTGATCTGTTTCACCAGGCATGTTTGAATCATGCGTTGGTAGGTGGCTCCGGCGTTTTTGAGCTCGAAGGGCATAGTGTTGAAGCAGAATGGCCCATATGGGGTAATGAATGCCGTTGCGGCTTGGTCGGACTCCTTCATTTTGATTTGATGGTATCTGGAGTATTCTCGAGGAAACACAATTAGTCGTGTCCTGTGGTAGCATCAATAATCTGATCGATGTGAGGGAGGGGGAAGGGATCCTTAGGGCAGGCCTTGTTGAGGTCTTTGAAATCGACGCATAGGCGCCAGGATTTATCCTTCTTTGGCACCATCACCAGGTTTGCTAGCCAGTCCGGATGTTTTATTTCTCTGATGAATCCGGCCTCGATTAACTTGGCTAGCTCCTCCCCCATGGCTTGTCGTTTGGGTTCTGAAAAGCGATGCAGTGTTTGCTTGACCGGTTTATATCCCTTCAGTATGTTGAGGCTGTGTTCGTCCAACCTGCATGGGATTCCTGGCATATCAGAAGGGTGCCAGGCGAATATGTCCCAGTTCTCGCGCAGGAACTCTCGTAGCACGGCGTCAACCGTTGGGTCGAGCTGTGCCCCGATGGATGCTGTCTTCTTGGGGTCCGTCGGGTGGACTTGAAATTTGACTATTTCATCTGCTGGTTTAAAGGAGCTGGATTTGGGTCGCTTGTCCAGGATTACGTCATCCCTATCCATAGTGGAGCGCAGCGCGGCTAGCTCTTCGGCCGTGAGGGCTTCAGACAGTGCCTCGAGGGCCAGGGACGCGGTTTTTTTTTTGGTGCGGAGTGCTATGTCCGGATCACTGGCAAGAGTGATGATACCATTGGGCCCAGGCATCTTGAGCTTCATGTACCCGTAATGAGGTATAGCTTGGAAGCGTGTAAATGCATCTCGCCCCAATAGGGCGTGATATCCGCTGTTGAAAGGGGCCACTTGGAAGGTTATCTCTTTGGACCAATAATTCTCCGGCATGCCGAATACCACGTCAAGTGTGATTTTTCCCGCACATCGCGCCTCCCGACTAGGAATGATTCCTTGGAAGGTCGTGCTCCTTTGCTCGATGCGGCTCCTGTCTATTTCCATTTTGTTGAGTGTATCCTCGTAGATGAGGTTTAGTCCACTGCCGCCGTCCATGAGCACTTTGGTGAGCCGAAAACCATCCACAATTGGATTGAGGACCAAGGCGGCCGGTGCCCGGACTGTCCGGAATTTTGGTTCGTCACTGCCATTGAAAGTTATGGCCGTGTCATTCCAAGGGTTCGTTGCCGTGACTTGGCAGACTTCGGCGAGGTCGCGGAGGGCCCTTTTGCGCCGATTGTTTGAAGCAAAAGTCTCGAAGACCGTCAATACACTGAGTCATCGTCTTCTGGGGGGTGTTGCTCTGGTGTATTTTTAGTGAGGATATCCTCGCCGCTCTTGGCTACTTGCCGGAGTATCCAACATGCTCTAAGGCTATGGGTTGGTATGGTATCCGGTGTTGTCTGTATTTTGCATGGCCTATCGAGCCATCCCTCCAGAAAGGTTCCGCGCCCCGTAATGGGCTTAGATTTCTTTACTACTGGTTCGGGTGCCCCCGCGAGGATGCATCCTTTCTGCCCAGACGAAGGGTTGAGTGGAAACCATTGGTTACCAGCGAGCTGCCTGAGTTTTCCAGGCGCTTTCCATTACGCAGTACTTCTGAGATGGCGGTTGATGGTGTTGAGGATTCCTACGTCCGTGCAATTATTGCAGAATGCTGAGATCGCGTCTTCGTCGCGGCAATCTTTAATCTTGTCGTTGACAAGGAGGAATCTGGCCCAAAGTGATGGACTGTTTCCTGAGACTGCTGCCCTATGTACATGAGATCGCTTATATCTGGGTGGGTGGGTGGCTTTAAATCCAAACCCTGACCCAATTTGGGATCCGGAGTTTGAGAAATCTCCGAGCTTAATGGTTTGGGCTCCGGGATATCAACTGATTTTTCAGGCACATCATCCGATTCTAGGTTCGGAGGACAGGGCACGTCGTTCCGCGGACAGGTATCTGGCTCTTCGATCTCAGAAAGCCAAACATAGTTCGTCCTCAATATAGAGGAAGAGTTGTTGTTTTGCTCCTCTACTACCGCTATCTGATGGGTGATAGGTGGAGATTTGATTTCTCTCTGATCGGGTTTGAGCCCAATCGGATCGTAGTCTGTAGCGACCCCCAAGGCGGCGATGCGATCTAGGAGTTCGTTTAAAGATGACAACTCCATCGGATCCATCCGTTTGGAGTATTCGGATTCAACACGGAGGTGATTTTCGATGACCCGAGAAGTCATCGTCGGCTTGACGGCCGTACGGGCGGTCATGGTAAAGCCGCCCAGCCGGAGGGTTTGGCCTGAGGCCAGGGCTCCTCCGGAGGTGATACCGTCCTTGATAACAAGGCGAGCCATCAAACCTGTCTTCGACGTCACAGCGGAACTCTCAATGAAAGCACCAATGTTGGAGTCAAAACCGGCGGATCTCGGGTAGGGGGTCCCGAACTGTGCTTGGCCGATGGTAACAGGAGACAGGGGACACGATGTTTACACAGGTTCGGGCCCTCTCTATGGAGGTAATACCCTACTTCCTGCTTGATTTATCTTGATGAATATGAGTATTGCAAGAGTTGATCTACCACGAGATCGTACTATCTAAAACCCTAGAAGTCTAGCCTGTATGATTATGATTGCCTCTAGGGACTAAACCCTCCAGTTTATATAGACACCGGAGGGGACTAGGGTTGTACAAAGTCGGTTACAGAGAGAGGAATCTTCATATCTGAATGCCAATCTTGCCATCCACGCCAAGGAGAGTCCCATCCGGACACGGGTGAAAGTCTTCGGTCTTGTATCTTCACAGCCCATCAGTCCGGCCCATGTCCAACAGGCCGGATGCCCGAGGACCCCTTAATCCAGGACTCCCTCAGTGGGGCTAAAAACAACATTTGAATGTAGATAGTATGAGACTTAATATCAACATTTCAATTTAGTGTACATTGTAAGATTTTAATTGAGGACCATGCATATGGCTTCCATAACTATTTCGAATTCGTGCCATACTAGGTTTGGAAAAGTTGACATTGACTCGATTGTTGTGCTATTTTGTAGGTCATATGTTTGAATCCACCCAAAGTTTTCTCACTACCATGGTTTTCATCATATACATATGAATTTGTATTAAAAAAGTAGCATGGATACCGTGAAATGCGAAATCCACGTTAGAATTGGAGATCGCTATGTGACACACACTCTAATTCAAATAACCCCTCATTAATTAATTTATAGTATCTTGTTTCGAACCTCTAATTATTTGCAAGGAAAACACGGGCATGGTAATACGTACAGATTCGTTTGCAAATGAAAGAAGATTCGTTTGCATTCTCAAATGTAGGCGCACCAGGCAGACCAGGGTCGTGCCATGGTGGTCACGTGTGTCGTACGAACGCTAGCCGGGGGGGGGGGGGGGGGGGCCAGCCACCCAGCCCCCCCCCCCAAAGAACGATGGCAAAATAAGTTCGCGCTTCCATGTTTCGGATTGAAATATCTGGCAGCCCCAATTCCAGCCCTGCAAAATCTCCCTTCTCCACCATCCCCTTCCGCGCCTAGAGCGCTCAAATCCCTAATTCGCTGCCAACCCAAGCAAAGTTCAAATCGCCCCTTGTCTCATCTCTTTCCCCACCTCTGTGACGGATGATGACGACAAAGACGATGGTTGCGCTTCACCACCGCACCGGAGCTACCTCGTCTACGCCCTTGTCCACCGCACCGGGTGGTCCACCGACAACATCGGCCACCACAACCGACGTGCCTCACAGACACCGACTTCCACCGCATCAGGTGCGCTTCGCTGACGCCGTCTCCCACCTCACCGAGGCTACTTCACCGAGCACATCATCGCACCTCCGCCCCCCGAGGCCGTTGGGGCTTCACCAACGGTCTCGTCCACCGCATGGTAGCGCTCCGCTGCCACTCAAGATCTGCATCCGTGCGCGGCCAGCCAACGCCAGTGCATCACCCTCAACGGCTCTGAAGTGACCCGCACTCTAGCTAGGCGAGCATGCCCAAACGCCGGCCCGAACTAGGTATCCACATATCCCTCCCTTGAGCACTGTTCCGACGAAGTTTGGATATCCTTTCACTGCTCTCTTAGCTTACATGCCTATGCAACTCTGACTTTAACTCTTATTTCTTCTGGAGATATCATCTGAAACAAGCAAAACCATTTTTTTAGCGAACCATGACGGCGCTACGGGATCTGGTACACATCATGCACACTGGTATAACCTTGTAAGTACCTGTCCTCTGGTACAACAGCAAGGTCGATTCCTCTTATTTGATCAACCATTCACCGTGTCAAAAATGCAGAGGGGGATGCAAGGAGCACAAGGCATGCACATGCAAGCAAGTGGTAACATGGACTTGTACATGCCAAGCAGAGCTGCAGTGAGCCTGTACAACGAGCTAGCGTAAGTCCCTGTATTTCATTTAATTCGTACTGGCCTACGTGTATGATTTGTGTGCAGTGGCGGCTCCATGAATTCAAGTTACCAGGGAAAAAATTTAACTTAAAAAATACGAAGGCACTTGCACTTCGGAAATCAACATAACTTGAGAAATGTGAAGCTACATGCACTTTGAAGACCAGCTAATGATCCAAAGTAGTTCCAGATTATAAAACACTAAATGATGTAAGCACCAAAAAACACAAAATGCAACATGGTGTACAAGGACTACTAACGTGGTCTGTACCTGCTTGAATTATTCGTTCTCTGGATGAAAATATCGAAGTGTAATTCCACCTATAACTAGTGCGCAAACTGCATATCAATATATCTATCCTGCACAAGTATGTCAATAGTTTCAAACACAGATTAGAAAATTATTTATGCTATGTTGTCATGATACGGGGACTTTCTGGTAGATGGCCTCGATGTTTCCTCAAGCCATGAAAATGTACTATAATATGCTTGTCATCAATGCCTACAAATCTCTATGTCTTCCTCAACATATCAGATCATCATTAAACATTAAATCCTTCAATGGGAGCTTGCAAAATGCTAGCATTAGATCCCTCATTAGACAATACATGTTCATCACCAGGAGCATGTAAAATGTTTGCATCAAATCCTTCATTAGCAGTCTGTTCATTAGACACTTGAGGCTCAAGAACAACATGAGCTTGTATGTTTCCACCAGAAATTTGATTAGATACATCAGGTTCAGTCAGTTCAATATTGATTGGGGGAGTTATAAAATAAGCAGAAATTGGTTTCATTTTCTCATAGATTCCCTACATACAAGTAGTTTTACAACACCGTCAGGTTTAACTATTGGCCAGAAATTGAACAATTGAATTAGATATAATCAGGGATGTGATGTACTTGCCTGTTGTGCATGCTGCTCATGCAAGCTGCGACTGTCCATTTGCGCAAGCTCGATGCCATGCCCGTGCTGCCGCCGCTGCCTCCCACGCAGGCTACACCCAGGGTTGGGTCTTCATCTTCTTGTTCTTCCATTCGCTTGAAGCCCGACGACCAGTGACCGGCATCCTACGAGGGCGCGAGGAAGTGTTGTGTCGGTCCGTCCAGCGGCGGCTACGTTAGGAGCGAACCAGACTGGAGGCTGGAGTGAACGAATTGGGATTTTTCCTGCTGTCGATTGATATGAGCGTTTGGGTCGCGAGCCTGCTATAGGGCCTGCCTTGCACTTACGTTATTGGCCCATCCAAATTGAAACGTTTTTCTTCATTTTTTACATTGCCTGCTCGTGCGTTGGGACGAATAAAACTAGCCTGGGTCAACCTGGACGACTCAAACTAGGTGCACAGTTTCCAGCCACCCGAGGTGGCCGCCCATACCAGCCCCTACGGTGGTGTCGCCCCCTTTTTGCGTGTATGATTGGGGTAGTGAAGAATATTCCAGTGGCGCTTTTAATTTACCCACAACATGGTTGAATTTCTTGTTTCTATCAACTGAGTTTGCCAGTAATGTGAAGGATGCCAGTCTTTTCATCCTATTGTAGATTGCTTAGATCTCGATATGCCAAATGTAATCGCATGAAATATACAGTAAAAGCCAGTGTGATGTGTGTGGCTAGAACTAGTCTGACAACCCGTCCTCATATAACATATCAAGGACACACCATCTTATCAGATTAATCATTCGACTTACCAATGCAGTGTGGGAAGAAAGAAGTATTGGGACTGTGTATCCATGCAATTGATGCCATGGACTCCTTCGTAGAACCTTGTAAGAGAAAAAGAAGTTGCAGTGTGCCTATACAAAGAGCTAGCGTAAGTTCAGTTACCTGCTTCTCGAAATTTTAGTTAGCCACTTATTGCAAAATTGTTCAATTACGTTGCTTGGCTTAATTTAGTTTGCTACTGATTACATAATGCCATAGCCTGTTAATCCTATTATAGGTTGCGCCTATCTATGTGTTTTATACTTACTGTTAAGAATTTGTTGTTTGCCTGAACTTAAATAGCTACTTAAGCATGTAGATAGCTGGTCATATGTAGTTCTAGGGTGCAGCAGAATTCACGTGTAATTTACGTTTTGATACCCTGTTTGTTTAAATGGTTTGCTGTTATCACTTGTAGCACTAGTAATGTTTACATGTTCATAGATAGATAACTGTCAGGTTTATATGAGGGACACCGTATTTTTAACTTATATATATATATATATATGTGTGTGTGTGTGTTGGAATTATTTTGCTTACATCAAAGAAATTTACAAATGTCTGTGTTGCTGGTAAACGGTTCATGTGTAATTAAATATGTTGCCAAAACTGGTTAGTTTTACTAGTTTGATGTTAGTTTCTTATGGCTCTTGCAACACTTTATTTATGATTGCTAACATTCAAGTTTGCAAGATCCAACTAAAACTCCGTCAGCACAACAGGTATGTTTTCAGAAACTTCCTTGTTTACCTTGTTTGCTGCTATAACTTGTTGCTATAATCATCTTACCAACTTCAAGTTTTCAGGATCCAATTGGAAGTCCAATTGCACAGCAGGTACATTGTCAAAAATATATTTGTGTAATAGGTTTGCTGTTGTAACTTGTTGCTCTAATCAAGTTACTGACTACTCAACTTTTCAGGATCCAAGAGAAACTCCAATGCTATAATAGGTTCCTTTTGCAAAACTTGTTTGTTTAACTGATTTGCTGCTGCAACCAGTTGCTCTAATCACGTTACTGGCTACTCAACTTTTAAGGATCCAAGAGAAACTCCAATGCCATGATGTCTACTACACAACCTTCTTCTTGTAGATGTTGTTGGGCCTCCAAGTGCAGAGGTTTGTAGGACAGTAGCAAATTTCCCTCAAGTGGATGACCTACGGTTTATCAATCCGTGGGAGGCATAGGATGAAGATGGTCTCTCTCAAGCAACCCTGCAACCAAATAACAAAGAGTCTCTTGTGTCAATAACACACCCAATACAATGGTAAATTGCATAGGTGCACTAGTTAGGTGAAGAGATGGTGATACAAGTGCAATATGGATGGTAGATATAGGTTTTTATATTCCGAAATTATAAAAACAGCAAGGTAACTAATGATAAAAGTGAGCGAAAACGGTATTGCAATGCGTTGAAACAAGGCCTAGGGTTCATACTTTCACTAGTGCAAGTTCTCTCAACAAGGATAACATAATTAGATCAGATAACTATCCCTCAACATGCAACCAAGAGTCACTCCAAAGTCACTAATAGCGGAGAACAAACGATGAGATTATTGTAGGGTACGAAACCACCTCAAAGTTATTCTTTCCGATCAATCCATTGGGCTATTCCTATAAGTGTCACAAACAGCCCTAGAGTTCGTAGTATAATAACACCTTAAGACACAAATCAACCAAAACCCAAATGTCACCTAGATACTCCAATGTCACCTCAAGTATCCGCGGGTATGATTATACGATATGCATCACACAATCTCAGATTCATCTATTCAACCAACACAAAGACCTTCAAAGAGTGCCCCAAAGTTTATACCGGAGAGTCAAGACGAAAACGTGTGCCAACCCCTATGCATAGATTCCCAAGGTCACGGAACCTGCAAGTTGATCACCAAAACATACATCAAGTGAATCAATAGAATACCCCATTGTCACCACGGGTATCCCACGCAAGACATGCATCAAGTGTTCTCAAATCCTTAAAGACTCAATCCGATAAGATAACTTCAAAGGGAAAACTCGATCCATTACAAGAGATAGAGAATGAGAAACATCATAAGATCCAACTATAATAGCAAACCTCGTGATACATCAAGATCGTGCCAAATCAAGAACACGAGAGAGAGAGATCAAACACATAGCTACTGGTACATACCCTCAGCCCCGAGGGTGAACTACTCCCTCCTCGTCATGGAGAGCGCCGAGATGATGAATATGGCCACCGGTGATGATTCCCCCCCTCCGGCAGGGTGCCGGAACAGGGTCCCGATTGGTTTTTGGTGGCTACAGAGGCTTGCGGCAGCGAAACTCCCGATCTAGGTTTCTTTTCGGGGGTTTCTGTATTTATAGGAATTTTTGGCGTCGGTCTCACGTCAGGGGGGTCTCCGAGTCATCCACGAGGCAGGGGAGCGCGCCCAGGGGGGTAGGGCGCGCCCTCCACCCTCGTGGATGGCTCGGGACTATTCTCGCCCAACTATTTTACTCCAAGGGCTTCTTTTGGTCCATAAAAAATCATCAAAAATTGGCACATCAATTGGACTCCATTTGGTATTCCTTTTCTGTAAAACACAAAAACAAGGAAAAAACAGAAACTAGCACTGGGCTCTAGGTTAATAGGTTAGTCCCAAAAATCATATAAAATAGCATATAAATGCATATAAAACATCTAAGATGGATAATATAATAGCATGGAACAATAAAAAATTATAGATACGTTGGAGACGTATCAGCATCCCCAAGCTTAATTGTGGCACCCGAGGTGGGCACAACCCACCTGGGGGCGCCTGGGCCCCCAGGCGCGCCCTGGTGGGTTGTGCTCCCCTCGGAGCACCCCCAGGTGCTTCTCCATCCCACTGGATGTCTTCTGGTCCAAAAAAATCTCCAAAAAGTTTCGTTGCGTTTGGACTCCGTTTGGTATTGATTTCCAGCGATGTAAGAAACATGCAGAAAACAGCAACTGGCACTATGTCAATAGGTTTGTACCAAAAAATGATATAAAATGACTATAAAATGATTATAAAACATCCAAGAATGATAATATAACAGCATGGAACAATAAAAAATTATAGATATGTTGGAGACGTAACAGCATCCCCAAGCTTAATTCCTGCTCGTTCTCGAGTAGGTAAATGATAAAAATAGAATTTTTGATGCGGAATGCTACCTAA
Organism: Thinopyrum obtusiflorum; assembly: GCA_036873465.1. NCBI lineage: Eukaryota > Viridiplantae > Streptophyta > Magnoliopsida > Poales > Poaceae > Thinopyrum > Thinopyrum obtusiflorum. The sequence continues at coordinate 23,351 of JAAAWM010009912.1, forward strand.
CATATTTATCAATGTAATCTTCTCTATTGTGGCAAGAATATTCAGATCCATAAGATTCAAAACAAAAGTTTAATATTGACATAAAAACAGTAATACTTCAAGCACACGAACAATGCAATCATGTCTTCTCAAAATAACATGGCCAAAGAAAGCTATCCCTACAAAATCATATAGTCTGGCTATGCTCTATCTTCATCACATAAAATATTAAAATCATGCACAACCCCGGTTTTAGCCAAGAAATTGTTTCATACTTTAGTATTCTCAAACTTTTCCAACTTTCACGCAATACATGAGCGTGAGCCATGGACATAGCACTATAGGTGGAATAGAATGGTGGTTGTGGAGAAGACAAAAGGAGAAGATAGTCTCACATCAACTAGGCGTATCAACGGGCTATGGAGATGCCCATCAATAGATATCAATGTGAGTGAGTAGGGATTGCCATGCAACGGATGCACTAGAGCTATAAGTATATGAAAGCTCAAAAAGAAACTAAGTGGGTGTGCATCCAACTTTCTTGCTCATGAAGACCTAGGGCATTTGAGGAAGCTCATCATTGGAATATACAAACGAAATTCTATAATGAAAATTCCCACTAGTATATGAAAGTGACAACACAGGATACTCTCTATCATGAAGATCATGGTGCTACTTTGAAGCACAAGTGTGGTAAAAGGATAGTAGCATTGCCCCTTCTCTCTTTTTCTCTCATTTTTTTGTTTTCTCTTTTTTTGGGGCCCTCTCTTTTTTTTGGCCTCTTTTTTTGTTTTATTTCTTTTTGCCTGGAGTATCAACCCGACTTGTGGGGGAATCATAGTCTCCATCATCCTTTCCTCATTGGGACAATGCTCTAATAATGATGATCATCACACTTTTATTTACTTACAACTCAAGAATTACAACTCAATACTTAGAAGAAAAGATGACTCTATATGAATGCCTCCGATTGTGTACCGGGATGTGCAATGTATCAAGAGTGACATGTATGAAAGAATTATGAAAGGTGGCTTTGCCACAAATACGATGTCAACTACATGATCATGCAAAGCAATATGACAATGAGGAAGCGTGTAATAATAAATGGAACGGTGGAAAGTTGCATGGCAATATATCTCGGAATGGCTATGGAAAGTCCATAATAGGTAGGTATGGTGGCTATTTTGAGGAGGGTAAATGGTGGGTGTATGTTACCGGCTAAAGTTGCGCGGCACAAGAGAGGCTAGCAATGGTGGAAGGGTGAGAGTGCGTATAATCCATGCATGGACTCAACATTAGTCATAAAGAAGTTACATACTTATTGCGAAAATCTATTAGTCATCAAAACAAAGTACTACGCGCATGCTCCTAGGGGAAGGTTTGGTAGGAGTTAACCATCGCGCGATCCCGACCTCCACTCATAAGGAAGACAATCAATAAATAAAGCATGCTCCAACTTCATCACATAACGGTTCACCATACGTGCATACTACGGGAATCACAAACTTTAACACAAGTATCTCTCAAATTCACAATTACTCCACTAGGATGACTCTAATATCACCATCTTCATATCTCAAAACAATCATAAAGAATCAAACTTCTCATAGTATTCAATGCACTTTATATGAAAGTTTTTATTATATCCCTCTTGGATGCCTATCATATTAGGACTAAATTTATAACCAAAGCAAATTACCATTCTGTTTAAGACTCTCAAAATAATATAAGTGAAGCATGAGAGTTCATCTATTTCTTCAAAATAAAACCACCGCCGTGCTCTATAAGATATAAGTGAAGCACTAGAGCAAACGACAAACCACTCCGAAAGATATAAGTGAAGATCAATGAGTAGTTGAATAATTATGTAACTATGTGAAGACTCTCTAACATTTAAAAATTTAAGATCTAGGTATTTTATTCAAACATCAAGAAAAAAAAAGAAAAAAAAATGACACTCCAAGCAAAACACATATCATGTGGTGAATAAAAATATAGCTCCAAGTAAGGTTACCGATGAACGAAGACGAAAGAGGGGATGCCTTCCGGGGCATCCCCAAGCTTAGGCTCTTGGTTGTCCTTGAATATTACCTTGGGGTGCCTTGGGCATCCCCAAGCTTAGGCTCTTGCCACTCCTTATTCCATAGTCCATCGAATCTTTACCAAAAACTTGAAAACTTCACAACACAAAACTCAACAGAAAACTCGTAAGCTCCGTTAGTATAAGGAAATAAAATCACCACTTTTGGTACTGTTGTGAACTCATTATTTATTTATATTGGTGTAATATCTACTGTATTCCAACTTCTCTATGGTTCATACCCTCCGATACTACTCATAGATTCATCAAAATAAGCAAACAACACATAGAAAACAGAATCTGTCAAAAATAGAACAGTCTGTAGTAATCTGTAACTATCGAATACTTATGTAACTCAAAAAATTATGAAATAAATTGGAGGACATGAGGAATTTGTCTATTTATCTTATGCAAAAATAATAAACTTAAAATCACTCTTCTGTCAAAAATTACAGCTAATCTCGTCAGCGCAAAGTTTCTGTTTTTTACAGCAAGATCACATTAACTTTCACCCAAGTCTTCCCAAATGTTCTACTTGGCACTTTATTGAAACAAAAGCTATAAAACATGATTACTACAGTAGATTAATCATGTGGACACACAAAAACAGTAGGGGTAAATATTGGGTTGTCTCCCAACAAGCGCTTTTCTTTAATGCCTTTCTAGCTAGGCATGATGATTTCAATGATGCTCACATAAAAGATAAGATTTGAAATATAAAGAGAGCATCATGAAGAATATAACTAGCACATTTAAGCCTAACCCACTTCCTATGCATAGGGATTTTGTGAGTAAACAACTTATGGGAACAAGAATCAACTAGCATAGGAAAGCAAAACAAGCACAACTTCAAGATTTTCAACACATAGAGAGGAAACTTGGTATTATTGCAATTTCTACAAGCATATGTTCCTCCTTCATAATAAATTTCAGTAGCATCATGAATGAATTCAACAATATAACTATGACATAAAGCACTATTTTCATGATGCACAAGCATATAAATTTTATTACTCTCCACAGAAGCAAAATTCTTCTCATTCGGAATAGTGGGAGTATCATAAGAAACTCGAATACTATAAATTGTTTCCACATTAAAAGAGTAATGTTCAGAAAAAGGGTAATCATAATCATGACAAGTTTTGTAAATATAATCATCACTACTTTTTATAACATAAGTATCATCACAATAATCATCATAAGTAGCAACTTTGTTCTCATCATAATCAATTGAAACCTCTTCCAAGATAGTGGAATCATTACTAAATAAACTCATGACCTCTCCAAATCCACTTTCATAATTGTCACAATAAGATTCAACACCCTCCAAAATAGTGGGATCATTACTTCCTAAAGTTGACACTCTTCCAAACCCAGTTTCATCAATATAATCATCATAAATAGGAGGCATGCTATCATCATAATAAATTTTCTCATCAAAACTTGGGAGACTAAAAATATCATCTTCATTAAACATAGCATCCCCAAGCTTAGGCCTTTTCATATCATAAGCATAATCAGTCTCATCATTAATAGTATGGATAGCACCAATAGTATAGCAATTATCATCATCACAATGAGTAATAGGAGCAACATCATTTGGAAGGGATACCTTTTTACCTTTGCTTCTTCATCTTTCCTTTTTCTTCTTCGCATCATGTGTGGGTTTAATCCTCTTTTTGGAGATCCTTATTAAGGAGATTGGTTGAATAGAAAGCTCCTTCTCGTTACCTGATTCATCATAAGAAAGAATAGGAGGATATTGGGAAATCTCTTCCCTTTCATTAGTATTCAATTCATCTTCTATTTGTTTCCTTGTCTTTATGTAATTGGCAATATAAGGATTTTCAATGCAATTCACTGCACAATACATATAAATTTCCTCTTGATCAAAATCAAGAACTTTAACCAGAACAAATTCTGGAAGATCATTAGTTATACATTTCATTTGTTCATAACCCACAAGCAAACTAAGTTCATTATGATGCGCAAGGGAAATCAAGTCATCACAAGTTTTGGACATGATTCGATCATGAAACAATTTGCATTGGAGATTTAAATGATCACGTTCATTGCAAAGCTCACAAGGATGGCAAAGAAATTTTAAATTTTTAGCACAAGCATCTAGCCTCTCTTGCAACCATTTAGTTTCTAAATACTTATGCCTCTTGCAAAATCTATCTTCCCTATTTGGTGTGTGCATGCAAGCTCTATGCACTCCACAAAAATTGACATGCTTATAAGAGATATTTTTATCATGACTAGTGCAATCATCATTAGTACTATGGATATTCAAAGAGTTCATACTAACAACATTGCAATCAAGCTCATCTTTCAAAGATTGTATGCCAAATTACATTCTTCTTCTAACAATTTGGCACAATTATCGGAATCCTTATTTTCACGAAAGACATTAAAAAGATGCAGCATATGAGGCACCCTCAATTCCATTTTCTTTTTGTAGTTTTCTTTTATAAACTAACTAGTGATAAAACAAGAAACTAAAAGATTCGATTGCAAGATCTAAAGATATACCTTCTAGCACTAACCTCCCCGGCAACGGCGCCAGAAAAGAGCTTGATGTCTACTACACGACCTTCTTCTTGTACACGTTGTTGGGCCTCCAAGTGCAGAGGTTTGTAGGACAGTAGCAAATTTCCCACAAGTGGATGACCTAAGGTTTATCAATCCATGGGAGGCGTAGGATGAAGATGGTCTCCCTCAAACAACCCTGCAACCAAATAACAAAGAATCTCTTGTGTCCCCAACAAACCCAATACACAAACCCAATACAATGGTAAATTATATAGGTGCACTAGTTCGGCCAAGAGATGGTGATACAAGTGCAATATGGATGGTAGATATAGGTTTTTATAATCTGAAATTATAAAAACAGCAAGGTAACTAATGATAAAAGTGAGCAAAAACGGTATTGCAATGCGTTGAAACAAGGCCTAGGGTTCATACCTTCACTAGTGCAAGTTCTCTCAACAAGGATAACATAATTAGATCATATAACTATCCCTCAACATGCAACAAAGAGTCACTCCAAAGTCACTAATAGCGGAGAACAAATGAAGAGGTTATTGTAAGGTACAAAACCACCTCAAAGTTATTCTTTCCAATCAATCCATTGGGCTATTCCTATAAGTGTCACAAACAGCCCTAGAGTTCATAGTAAAATAACACCTTAAGACACAAATCAACCAAAATCCTAATGTCACCTAGATACTCCAATGTCACCTCAAGTATCCGCGGGTATGATTATACGATATGCATCACACAATCTCAGATTCATCTATTCAACCAACATAAAGAACTTCAAAGAGTGCCCCAAAGTTTCTACCAGAGAGTCAAGACGAAAACGTGTGCCAACCCCTATGCATAGATTCCCAAGGTCAAGGAACCCGCAAGTTGATCACCAAAACATACATCAAGTGAATCAATAGAATACCCCATTGTCACCACGGGTATCCCACGCAAGACATACATCAAGTGTTCTCAAATCCTTAAAGACTCAATCCGATAAGATAACTTCAAAGGGAAAACTCAATCCATTACAAGAGATAGAGGGGAAGAAACATCATAAGATCCAACTATAATAGCAAACCTCACGATACATCAAGATCGTGCCAAATCAAGAACACGAGAGAGAGAGAGATCAAACACATAGCTACTGGTACATACCCTTAGCCCCGAGGGTGAACTACTCCCTCCTCGTCATGGAGAGCGCCGGGATGATGAAGATGGCCACCGGTGATGATTCCCCCCTCCGGCAGGGTGCTGGAACAGGGTCCCCTTTGGTTTTTGGTGGCTACATAGGATTGCAGCGGTGAAACTCCCGATCTAGGTTTCTTTTCGGGGGTTTCTGTATTTATAGGAATTTTTGGCGTCAGTCTCACGTCAGGGGGGTCTCCGAGTCATCCATGAGGCAGGGGGCGTGCCCAGGGGGGTAGGGCGCGCCCTCCACCATCGTGGATGGCTCGGGACTCTTCTGGCCCAACTATTTTACTCCGGGGGCTTCTTTTGGTCCATAAAAAATCATCAAAAATTGGCACGTCAATTGGACTCCGTATGGTATTCCTTTTCTGTAAATCTCAAAAACAAGGAAAAAACAGAAACTGGCACTGGGCTCTAGGTTAATAGGTTAGTCCCAAAAATCATATAAAATAGCATATAAATGCATATAAAACATCCAAGATGGATAATATAATAGCATGGAACAATCAAAAATTATAGATACGTTGGAGACGTATCATGCCACGACAGGTACCTTTTGCAAAACTTATTTTTTTAACTGCTTTGGTACTACAACCGGTTATAATGATGTTAATAACTACTTTTCAGCATCCAATTGAAACTCTTTAATTCCTTGTTTGTTTCACTGGTTTGCTATTATTACTCCCAGTTGAGATGTTTTGCTAACTTCAACTTTTCGGAATCCAATCAGAACTTTAATGGAAAAACAGGTTAGCCCAAGATCAAAGAGAGAGGTCCCCATGGACGTTGTATCACCCCACAGCAGTGGCACCGGCCCAATCGTGCATCATGAATTGCCAACTGCTGATGCTCTGGAGGCTAAACTGTTGGTAGAAAGAGATTCTGCTTCTGCACTTAGAGATGAAGTTGACATGTTGAGGAAGCAAACAACACAATCACAAGCAGTACTCATGACAACCATTAAATATTTGGTGGATTTCAAAACGAAGCAAGATGAGACTCACCGCATTGCTAAGGCCCTAAAGGAAAAAAGGATATTAAATTCCCACTTGGTAAATCATAGGGGAAATGTTCTTTCCATCGTTGAATAACCTTTGTGTTATTTGTTCATGTAATTGATCAAACCATTTGTTTTAGAGATCATGTAATAATTGTTTTTTGGTTTGTAATTTTCTTTTTTAGCACAAGTCTGTATTAATTGATAAGACTCTAAGACATTTCATTTTGATTGTTGTGCCAGACCTACAAATATGCCAATCGGGCTAAATGTGCATTCAGCAATAATAGTTGTATAGATGGTCCTTAAGTGGCACGCATCTAAAAGGGCCAAGATGTTGTACTAGCTTCGCTAAAAAAAGGATGATCTTCTAGCAAAAAAAGTACAGTGGCCTGTCTTATGTATGTTAGTTGATATTATTGATCCATATACTCTATAAGTGTTTATAT